>CAUYPK010006081.1:0-53179 GCA_963574355.1 Loris lydekkerianus | reverse complement strand
AATATTCTTTCCCATTGTGTAGGTTGTCCATTTGCTCCTTAGCTGAACAGAAGCTTTTCAGTTTAATTATGTTACATTTGTTTATTTTTGTTATTGTTGCAATTGCCACGGCAGTCTTCTTCATGAAGTCTTTCCCCAGGCCAGTATCTTCCAGTGTCTTTCCTATTCTTTCTTTGAGGATTTTCATTGTTTCATGCCTTAAATTTAAGTCCTTTATCCATCTTGAATCAATTTATGGAAGTGGAGAAAGGTGTTGGTCCTATTTCAGTCTTTTACATGTGGATATCCAGTTCTCCCAGCACCATTTATTGAATAGGGATTCTTTCCCTTGGTGTATGTTCTTGTTTGGTTTATCAAAGATTAGGTAGTTGTAAGATGGTGGTTTCATTTCCTGGTTTTCTATTCGATTCCAAATGTCTATGTCTCTATTTCTGTGCCAGTACCATGCTGTCTTGACCACTCTGGCTTTGTTTGGAGGACACAGGAGTGAGGATGCAGGGTTGCGTGGCTCCCACAGTCCCTGGTCAGGGAATGCGGAGGCCCGGTGGGTGTGGGTCACTGGTCAGGGGTCACTGCACAGCTCTTATGGAGGTCTGGCCGGTGCCAAGTCCAGGAGTTTGAGGTTGCTATGAGCTGTGACGTCATGGCACTCTACCCAGGGCAGCAGCCCAAGGCTCCAGTGTGCCAAAACCGCCACACTCTGCCCCTAAGGATTAAGGCTGTAAGGCAGTCAATCCCCGCATTTAGGCTGCTCAGTCACTAGGTTACTTTGTCCCGCCCAATCCTTGCTCTGGGACCTTGAGGGCCGAGCTTGCCACAGAAGTTCTTTCACAATGACTTACTTTGTCCAGCTCAGTGGCTCATTGTGGGGCCCCAGACAATGCCCAACGTTCTCCACACCCCTGATCAAGCTCTCCCCAAGGCAGCTCAACTGAGTGCCAAGTCCAAGAACACCAAAACAGTTCACAGGTAAGGCCTTTCTGGTTTGCAGTCTCAGGGCTGCTTGTACTCACGGTTGCCGGAGTGATTAGGTAGATTGAACACACGCAGCCACTTGCCACTTTTCCACTGATTTTGTCTTCTTTCTGGGGTCCAGAAGTCCCTTGATGGCTCCCTATATCCTCAAAGGGATGATCATAGTCAGATTCCACTGGCCAGAGATGCCTGGAGTCTTATCTCCCCAGACTCGCCGTGCCCAGTTACAGGGAAGCTGTTTCTCGGCCGCCATCTTTAATCCAATACTAGTTTGAAACATCTTTATAAAGCCCTGTTCTAAGCTGTGCTTGTGGGATGTTAATAATTTCTACAGGGGGTTCCAAGTGTCATCTCAAGGTTCAAGAGGGTCAGGATCGCCCTGCAAGCTCACTTGGATGGTCGTAGGCCAGAGGGCTCCTCGCACTCATGAGCTGAGAGCCTCATTTGTTTGCTTGGTGTTGGCTGGACACCTCCTTCTTGTCCCTTATCCTGTGAGTCTCTCCATAATGGACACTTACTCCATCTAATCGCAGCGGAGATAGAGATGGAGGTATCTTATCACTTTTGCCTTATTCTGTTCATTAGACCTAACTCAGTAGGTCTAGGAGACCTCTTTGCAATTTCAGTTGCAAGCTATATACATGATATGATTAACAGGGAGGGAGGGCATTTGGCCCACTTTTAGTTGGTCTACGACCTATTTGTCTAAAAATCTCTATCACAGCTGAGCAGGTGGCTCACACCTGTCATCCCAGGGCAAGGCAGAAGGACTGCTCAAGCTCAGGAGTTTGAGACCAGGAAGAGCCAGACCCTGTCTCTACTAAAAATAGAAAATCTAGCCGGGCATTGTAGCAGGTGCCTATGGCCACAGCTACTTAAGAGGCTGAGGCAGGCAGATTGCTTGAGCACAGGAGTTTGAGGTTGCTGTGAGCTGTAACGCCATGGCATTCTACCCGGGGCATAGTGTAAAATTCTGTCTCAAAAAAAAAAAAAAAAACAAAACCTATTCCTCTACTTATTATATTCCACACAAAATCTTCATAATAATGTGAGCCACAGCTGCAACTGGTGGCTGCTCACTGTGAGCCCATTATGGAATCAAAGTACCAAGTGTGTAATGTTATCCACATGGTACACTTACGAGGTCTGACAGTTAAGTTCATGAACTCACCTAGGACCAGTGCTGCCTGCCGCATTGCTGAATATCACTGTGGTCACCTCAGAAGCGCTCCTCTTGGAAAACTCTGCACTGACACCAGCGCCCAGGCCGCCCTCCAATTGTGGAACCCTTTTTCTGGAATGGCCCTCAGAGCTGTTGTCTTATGAGGTCTGACAACTAAGTTCACAAACTCATCCTGGAGAAACCAGGCACAGTCTTGCGGGGAGAGTCTGCACGTCTTGCCACCCTAAAACCACAGGGACTGCTGTGATGTCTTCTTCCCAGGTTTTGCCCCATAAACATGTGTTGGTTGAGTTGTTGATGAATTAATTGCTTTCAGTTGCAAAGGTTAGACTGCTCGAGCAAGTCACATCTGTCCAGCACTTCGTCATTGGGGAAACCTTTTATTTCCGTTATCCCAGTTGGCTCCCTGTCATCGAGGAGGCATCTCAGGCTGTTTCACAAGGACATGGTATACTGTGGCCAAAACCTCATAGCTGGTGGCTTGAGGAGAGGCCAGACCTCTGATTCCCAGTTCCCTTTTCCATTAGTTCTTGATAGATATGGAATAAAAGCCACCCAGGAGAGAAGTGAGGAAAATTAGGAATGAGAGATTAGAGCCCATGAAAACAAGCTTCGTATCCTGTTTCTTGGTTTGGTTATCTTTAGAGGCGGGAGTAGCCGGGAAGTGGGTTTGTTTTTCATGAAAAGGAAGATCTGGAAAAGAGAGGGTGGTGAGATGGGACTGAGAATGAATCAGAAGTCAGGGAGAGAGAGGACAGTAACGCTCACGTGGGGGACTAAGGATGCATAGATTTGGGCCAGGCAGGTGAGTGACAAGTTGACTGATTTGGAGAGCGTGAGCCCTGATGAAAAGCAAGGTGGGGAAAGACTTGCCTCCCACATAGATGGTAGAACAAGCCCCTTGGAAGGCACGAGAAGGGAGGCTTTTTCTTCCTTGACCTTTTCTTCCAAGAGCCTTTCCAGAGACAGCTGCCTCAAGGTACAGGGATTGAAGGACTTCTGTAACTTGAGGGAACGTGATCCCTTAACATCTGAGATGTGCATGTGGGTGCAAAGGAGACATCCCTGGCTGCTCAAGTGGGTTGGAGTTCATTTCTGAAATCCTTGGGTAGACGCCTGGCTGCCTGCAGGCAGGACACAGAATAAGTGGCAATTGTGTCATATTCGAAGGCTGAGACGTTACAGGTGATAGGGAGGGTGACGTGCTGGGGCTAACTCAAGGCTTGCATCTAGGAGCCGTTTTGTCCCCAGAGGATATTTCGCAATATATGGAGGGGTTTTATGTTTTAGAACGGGGTGGGGGCGAGGGGACTTGGTCCATGTGGTATTGGGGTTTAGTGGGTAGAGGCCCAGGAGGCCGCTGAACATCCCACACTGCACAGGGCCCCTCTCCTCCGTCTGACGGACTTATCCAGCCCCATACCTCAGTAGTGGGGAGCCCTGCTCACCACACTGAAGGTCCCTGCATCTGCTAGAACGCGGGATCCTGCTGTTTTTCCACACGGTTGAGAAACTTTAGGGCCTGTTACATGCTAAGCACTCAAAGTGTCATTTTAAAATAAGAAAAATTATGTGTTTATTTTCTACTTTATGCAAGATATAAAAATACTGATGCAACCGAGATGTGGAATGTCCTCTTCTGGGCCTCAGGGATGTCCTCTTCTGGGCCCCAGGTCCTGGCAGTGAACAGCGCCCAGCACTCTTCTGGGGGCAGGCAGGAGCTAACCAAGCTCTCTTCCATACACCTGGTGTTCATTATGGATTGGCAAACCATTAAATGCACTTAGGGACCCCCGGTGCCCCGGCTCTGAGCCCTGCACGCCATTGCTAATGGTGTTTCTGCTTATCTTAAGAATATCTCCATGCCTCACTGCTTATGTGTAGACATGGAGGCTAATTTTTGGATGCTTCCTGCCACACGAGAACCTTGCAACCATTTTATAAAATGGTGCATGGCCCTTCTTCCCTCTTTGGTTGAATTGGTGTGAGGGGTTTTTAATGAAGTAGACTGGCACTTTCTTGTCACTTGCTCAGGGAGTAGAGCTCTCCCGGGGCCTACAACCCAGACAGGAAGAGGAGCAGCCGCCTGACCTTGGATTGACAGAAATTCTCCCTGGTTATTTACTCACTGGCTCAGGCCACAAATACTGACTATTTATCGTGAGCCGACTGAAGGCCACAAATACTGACTATTTAATGTGAGCTGACCGAGAAGGGCAGGTTCTAAGGTCTGGCAGGAAGGCATGGGAGCCTCCTCTGTTATCAGTGCAGCAGAGAACATTAAACACAAAATAACTCAAGTCTGCCCTTGCTGGTACCCCTGGTGTTAAGGAAGAACCACAGGTGTGGTGAGAGCAGGGGCACTTTCTACTACTCAGGGCACCTGGGGTGGGGGTGGGGGTTGCCCCACAGAAATCACACAGAGTTGGGGGTGCAGGCTGAACACTGGCCTCTCGGTATTATCCCAGTGGTGTTTCCTTTGTCAACCTCTCAGCACCTCATTGAAATTTGAGGTTCATTGTAATGACCACCATGTCTACCACACTGTTGAAAACAGGAGTCTACCTTTTGTGAAGTCCTCCTGGTTGTTGAAGACAGAGATGAGCAGGACTTGTGCAGATGTGTTTGCTGCCACTTGGAACTTCTCTGTCTCTGATGTGGGGCTGGAGCTGGAATTGACCAAAGAATGAGTCAACTAACACTGATTATGACAAAGAATATCTCAAATGACCTTTCCAAGGAAGGGATGGTGTTTCTAATAGAAGGGACATTTGGTGGAGCCTACATCCTCCTTAGAGTTTAGTCTTCACAAAAAAAAAACATTCACCGGACCGTTCATTACTCGATGTTTGCCGTCAAGTTTGTGATGAAGGAGTTAAGATGGGGAGAGACTTTCAGCCTTTCGGCACATCCTGCCTTGTTCAGAGTTTGCAGCCCACATGGAGGGTCTCTGGGAGTTGCACAGATTTAACACTAACAACGTTAAGGGGATGATAATTCTCACCCTGCAGACAGAGGATCCATTAGTTACACCCTCAGTCTGTGTCCCTGGGCCAGCATGAAGCCATTAGGTCTTTAGCTGCAAAATAATAATTTTATGATGAGATAAGGGATCATTTTATTTGTAGCCTGTTTTAAATGAGAGAAGATGACGGACCTCTCTCCCAAGCACTAAATCCTCTCTAGGCTTTGTATATAATTCATGCAAAATGGATGTTATAAAATATAAACAAAACTCAAATGTTTCATATAAAATAATTCTGTAACGATAGTTAAGGATGTAGCCAAGCTGAATAATCTGGACACACCAAAAAAAATGTATCTTTAAAAATACAAACAATTATTTTTTTCTGTCACTGAAAGTGAGCACGGCCATCGGACACATCCTTGCATCCCAGGCTCGGTGCCACGGCCATCCTGTCCTTAAAGAGAAGGGGCTTGAATCTGAGCAAACACACACAACATGCTTTTGTCCTTTTCAAATATTAAAAGTGAGAGGGTCAATCTCTTTAAAAATTTAAGGATCTACGTGGCTAATGAAAGTGGCAAATCAACCCAAACAAGGCATTTATCAGGAGAGAGAGAGTGGTTCCTTGTGGTTATAAAGGGGGGCGAGAGGGAAATACACACAGGCGTCCAGCCACGCAGCTGCCCCCGCCCACCTCTCTCCTGCTGCTCTCCTTTTTTATGGGAGAATATGTCGGGGGTGCACACATATCGGTTATATAGTTTTTCCTACCTGTCTTCCTAGAAAAAATAAAAAAAAGAAATGCTTTCCAAAATATTTTAATTTCAAAGAGGTCAGCCGTGGGAACATGATTAGTGAGGGGGTAGACCAACCTTACAGGAGCTTTTAAGGGAAACGGTTCTGTTGGGGCTGATGGGAAAGTGTGGTCGGCAGTGAGCTCTCTCTGTTGCTGGGCACCCACACTCTGACGCCAGCTTCTTCTGTGTGACACAACGGTGCACATGCTGGGGCTGTTTCCATATCCTTCTCCTCCAGGGGACATTTTATAGAATCTGGAGATCAGATGTTTCAACTGAGATGGTCTCATGGATGGTACTGGCACCTAGTAGGTAGGGGCCAGGGGTATAGTAAGCATCCTCCAGTCCCAGGCCAGGCCCCTGCACCAGAGTCATCCAATCCCCAGTGTCAGCAGTGCACGGTGGAGCAATTCTGACTCACTGTCACACCCCACCAGTAGTGGAGTCAGTTATTCTGGTTATCTAATTTGCATTGGTGTGTATTCCTGTACTGAGGCTCCATTAAGCAATTTAGCGAACGGGCACATCGTTAGAAAGCTACAGGGAAGAATTGCAAAAGAAAATCACACATGGTCTGAGACACTGTAAATGGGCAATTTGGAAGGCAAGGTAAACATCCATGAAAAATGCCGCTCTAAAACGTCATGGGCTTTTGTTTTTTTATGGACCTTAATCATGGACAGTCTGTGGACATTTTGTCAACATTTTAGTCCGTGGACATTTCATGGACATTTGCAGTGTGTACCTTTTCTTTATGGTTTTGCGAATTGGCAATTCAGATGATACAGTGTTTCCTTGAGCTGTTGCCACAATAATACTTTGTAACAACACACCCCAAACTCAACGGGTTAACCGGATATATCCTCACTCATCCTCACTGGGGCTTCTGTTGCCAGCGGCAACATGCAGGCTCTGGGCTGCACATGGGGCGGGGGTCTTCTAAAAATGTATCTCTCCTGGGAAGTGTAGGTGATAGAAAGCTCCTCATGGTGACGGCAGGAGTGCAGGAGGGCTGGGGTGAGTAAGCAGGCATAAAGTTGGTTACCCCTGATAGCTGGGGTCACCCCATTGGCTGAGACAAATCACATGGGTAAGGTCAAAGTCAAGGTGTGCACAAGTGTAATGTGTTCCCTAGGAGGCTCCTGCAAGTGAGCTGGCCTCATGCAACACCACTGGAGAAAAAAATTGCACTTTTTTCAATAAATTCATTTTACTATTTCCATTTAAATGTAACATTACAAGAACTTCTTTAACTCATTTGGTATTTTTTGATTGCTATTATTATTGCTAAATTGTTGCTATTTTTTATTGTGTTGTAAAATGCACATATATAAAATTTGCCACCCAATCATTTTTAAGTGGCATTAAGTATATTCATATTGTTGTGTAGTCACCACCACTCAGTAGTTATCTGTGGAACTCTTTTTATCTTGAAAAACTGAAATTCTCTACCCATTAAACAATAATCCCCAATTCCCTGGGACTGAATGCTTTTATTGAAAAAAAAATTTTTTTTTTTGAAGACAAGGTGATGAGCTCCCAGGCCAAATCTCAGAGCCTGTGCAGGGCCACAGGGTTGGGGACCTGGCTCTGGAAGTTGTTGAGAATAAGAACCTGGCTGTGGGCTGGAAGCCAGTGGCTGAAGCAGAGCCACCTCGTAGCACATGTGGCAAGAAGGTGAGAATCATGGTGATGCTGAGCGTGGCCAGGCCTGTCTCTGCCTGGGAAGCCAGTGGCCAGTGTGCCGGGGACTGCTGTCAACTCAGGTGCCCATTCTTACTGGGGAAAGCACTTCAGGCTAGGGGCCAGGAGGCGCGGGGCTGGGACAGAAAATCTGGAATGAGGGAAAGACAAAAAACAAAATGAACTAGAAAACGGCCGCCCACCCAGTCCCCCCTGACAAGGGCCTCCAACTCTGGGGAAGGCAGGCTCTGTGCGCAGCCTGCCAGGTTGCCCTCTGTGCTGAGGGGGGGAGAGCAATGTGGAAGGGGGCCCAGCAGTGACTTGGCAGAGGGGAATAAGGAGACTCCCACCTGTCTGTAGAGGGCGAAGCCTCCAAGAAGGGTGTTGCTGGCACCAAAGAACCCACAAAGGCCCAGGACATGGCAGCTCCGGAACCTCCGAGGATGGGTTGAGGAATGAGGCTGATAAGAAGGGACTTGTCTGCACGTCTCCATGGGGGAAGTTGTGCTTCTAGATCTGAGCCTCTCAACTCTGCTGAGCATGGCAGTTTCCCCCTCCCACCAGAGAATGAGCTGGTTCTATGGGAAAAAGAAATACATCCAGAAGATTCCAGGCACAGCAAGGAGCTGGGGCCACTAGGAGGCAAGGGGCTGGGAGGGGAGGACTGGGTCAGCTTCCCTGTTGTGAGAGGAAGGTGTCTCCCTGAGACCCCAGAATGCCACCAGCCAGAAGGAACTCCACCCCAAGTGGAAGACGGAGGGATTCCGCACTGGAGAAAATGGCTTGCAGGTCCTGACATTTAGAGTCTCTAAACACAAAGCCCAGCCTGGCCCCTGGTTCCCAGAGGGAGAAGCCTGCAGGTGCTGTCAACACGTATGCAGACGTTTAAACCAACTGCCTGGGCCTGGGTCTTACTCTTAAATGTGAGCGGACCAGCATAGAACCCCAAGTATTTGCCTGAAAATTCCAGCATGACAGACTCGGAAACTTGTCTGTCTGCCATGAGCCACACCCCCCTGGGGGTAAGGATGGAGCCGAGGAGGAAACAGGACAGCACACATACTCAATGGACCCGACCATGGGTTTCCTGCAACTGCCATAACAAGTGACAGAAACCTGGTGGGCTTCAAACAGCACCAGTTGTTGTCCAGAAATCCACAGTGAGTCTTGTGGAGGTAAAGCAAAGGTGTCAGCGGACCTGGCTCTGCTGGGAGTCTCTGGGAGAGAGTTCATTTCCTTGTCTTTTCTAGCTTCTGGGGTACACGCGGATGGATTCCTCGGCTCCGCGCCACCTCATACTGCCTACCTCTTTCTTTCTTCTCAAACACCCTGTCCTCTGCCTTGTTTTAATAAGGATGCCTGTGATTGCATTCAGCCCAGTTGGATAACCCAAGATAATTTCCCCATCTCGAGGTCTTTAATCCCACCTTCGACACCCCTTTTGTCACGTAAGATGACATATTCACAAGTTCCCTGGGACTAGGGCTTGAACATCCTTGCAGGGAGGGTCATGATTCTAGCCATGGAAGTGTGGTCAGTGGGCAGTTTCTACGGGTGTGTGTCAGGTGTGTGCGCTCAAACCATCCCTCTCCCTTAAATTCCGCAGCCTGTTGTTCGTGCAGGGAATGAACTGCCAGGAGGTGACAGTGTCTTGGGACTGCACAAATGCTGGAAGGATTCCCTTCCCTGGGTCCATTTGTGGGCACTCAGAGCTGACCCAGGCTGATGGCCCTGTGTACTTGCAGCTTTGCAAGTTTATACATTTATTTTTTTAAAAGCTACTAAACTAAGGGCAGCACCTGTGGCTCAAGAAGTAGGGTGCCGGCCCCATATACCGGGGCTGGGGTAACGGGGGGTGGCAGGTTCAAGCCCAGCCCTGGCCAAAATTGCCAAAAAAAAAAAAAAAAAAAGCTACTAAACTGAAATTCACAGTTAATCTTACAAAGGATACAGCATTGAAAATTGGATGCTGACGAAAAACCTGTCTTTCTTGCACTCAAAAAAAGGCTCCTTAGATCATGAAGGAGCCCACCTTCGGTGCAGAGATCATTTAGGGAGGAGCAATTGTGTTATGTTTCTGTCCCAGCGGAGAGAGAAAGGACAGGCCGTGGTGAGCCACAGAGAAGGATGTGTGGTTGACAAACAAACCCGCAGGAAAGAGAGGATAAAATTCTTTCCCTCACAACCTTGGAGACAAGTGTCTTTGGAGCATTTATTGTCTGGGGCAGGTGGGTTTGAAAATGGCCCCTGGGGAACCTTGAGCCAGGCGGGAGAAGGGGCTGAGGGACGGGAAGGTGTGGTCAACCACCAGCCGGTGTCCTTCACATCACTGTGTCCTTGCCCCTTGCAGGAAGATGAGGGTCCTTTGCATCCTGCTGTTACTCCTGTGTGGAGGCCAGAGCGAGGAGGAAGCGCCACGGCCCAACATCGTCCTGCTGATGGCTGATGACCTCGGCATCGGAGACCCGGGGTGCTACGGGAACAAGACTCTCAGGTGGGGTCACTGAGCTCCTCCGTAAACCTGGGGAAGGCACTGGTCCCCGGAAAAGACACTCAAGTGGGGTCACTGACCTCCTGCGTAAACCTGGGGAAGGCACTTGTCCCCGGACAAGAATCTCAGGTGGGGTCACTGAGCTCCTGCATAAACCGGGGGCAGGCACTTGTCCCCGGACAAGACTCTCAGGTGGGGTCACTAAGCTCCTGCATAAACACAGCGCAGCCACTGGTCCCCAGAGTAGACTCTCAGGAGGGGTCACTGAGCTCCTGCATAGACCCGAGACTTGGACTGGTCCCTGGACAAGACTCTCGGGTGGGGTCACTGAGCTCCTGCATAAACCCAGGGAAGGCATTGGTCCCCAGACAAGACTCTCAGGTGGGGTCACTGAGCTCCTCCATAAACACAGGGCAGGCACTGGTCCCCAGATAAGACTCTCTGGTGGGGTCACTGAGCTCCTGCATAGACCTGGGGCAGGCACTGGTCCCCGGACAAGACTCAGGTGGGGTCACTGAGCTTCTGCATAAACACACGGCAGGCACTGGTCCCCAGACAAGACTCTCAGGTGGGGTTACTGAGCTCCTGCATAAAGATAGGGCAGTCACTGTTCCCCAGACAAGACTCTCACCTGGGGTCACTGAGCTCCTCCATAAACACAGGGCAGGCACTGGTCCCCAGATAAGACTCTCAGGTGGGGTCCCTGAGCTCCTGCATAAACACAGGGCAGGCACTGGTCCCCAGTCAAGACTCTCAGGTGGGGTCACTGAGCTCCTGCATAAACACAGGGCAGGCACTAGTCCCCAGACAAGACTCTCTGGTGGGGTCACTGAGCTCTTGCATAAACCAGGGGCAGGCACTGGTCCCTAGTCAAAACTCACAGGTGGGGTCACTGAGCTGCTGCATAAACCCTGGGCAGGCACTGGTCCCCAGACAAGACTCTCAGGTGCGGTCACTGAACTTCTGCACAAACGGGGCAGGCACTAGTCTGGGATGGCTAGCAGATCTGTGGGTCACACACCACCGAGGAATGTTTCCCGCCCTCCCAATGGCACATGTCCACACCCAGCTCTGTACTACTTTGCTGTGGACAAGTCCTGTGCTGCTTTGGACACACTCTCCCATCCAACCCTTTGGTTTACCACTCTCCTCTTCACACTTTTTGGCATCTGGCTCAGTTGTGCTTGATTCCATCCTGCTTGTCGGCCAGCCACCCTCACCTCCACACCTAACTCTCCTTCCTCATGAGGCCCTTCTTCCTCAGCCACCCAGGATGTGTTGGTCCATCCAAGCTGATGTACCAAATCCCACGGCCAGTAGGCTGACAAACAGCAGGTGTTTGGTGCTCACAGTCCTGGAGGCTGGAAGTTCAAGATCCCAGTGTGGCAGATGCTGTGTCTGGTGGGGGCTCAGCTCCTGGTTCACAGATGGCGCCTCCTGGCTGTGTCCTCATGTAGTAGAAGGGGTCAGGGAGCTCTCTGGGGTCCCTTTTATAAATCATGCGTCTCCACCCTCAAGGCCTCATCACCAACCAAAGGCCCCACCTCCTAATTCTGTCACCCAGGGAGGAAAGTTTCAACATGTGAATTTTGAGGGGATACAGACATTCAGAGCAGGGCACTAAGAAACAGTCATGGGGAGAGATGTCATGTTTTATGATAACGTAACTTTTTATCACAATGGTGAAATAAAACACAACAAGAACTAGACTCAGGACCATCAAATGCTTGTGTGTGTGTTTCTAAGCCCTTTGCCAAAAATTGACTCAATGGGCTTGGCGCCCCTAGCTCAGTGGTTAGGGTACTGGCCACATACAGCAGGGCTGGTTGGTTTGAACCCAGCCTGGGTCAGCTAAACAACAGTGACAACTGCAACAAAATATGGCCGGGCATGGTGGTGGGCACCTGTAGTCCCAGCTACTTGGGCTGAGGCAGAAGAATCACTGAAGCCCAAGAGTTTGAGGCTACTGTGCACTGTGAAGCCACGGCACTCTACCAATGGTGACATAGTGAGACTTGGTCTCAAAAAAAAAAAAAAGACTCAATGTAAGACATATTGTAAAGGCCCTTTAGTTGAAAAGAGAAAGTGAGTCCTTGTGGAGTAGAATATGGACATGAAAGTGTCATTTTCCCTTGTCAATAATGATGACATGAAGACAGCTCTGTGGAGAGCTTCGTCCCACACAAGACGCCTGCAAGCTAACGCAGAGGAGAGGGTGGGAGGGAGAGCACTGGCTTTCAGCTCCGTTCTCCTGTAGAGTCTGCAAACACTAAGTATCTGAAGCAGGGGGCAGACCTATTGGCAAGTGCCCTGAGACAGAGATTTATTTTTATGTCAGTCACTCTGATGACTCTACATCTTTTTTTCCACTTCATAAACCACCGTGAAAAGTCTATCTTTCATCCTTACATAGAAGATCAAATGGAAATTAAATACATTCTTCTTTTTTTTTCTTTTTTGAGACAGTCTCACTCTGTTGCCCTGGGTAGAGTGCCATGAAGTCATAGTTCACAGGAACCTCAAACTCTTGGGCTCAAGTGATCCTCTTGCCTCAGCCTCTCAAGTAGCTGGGACAACAGGTGCCCAGCACTACACCCAGCTTGTTTTTCTGTTTTTGGTAGAGACAAATCTCACTCTTGCTCAGACTGGTCTGCAGCTCCTGAGCTCAGGTGATCTTCCTACCTTGGCCTCTCAGACTGCTAGAATGATAGGTGTGAGCCACCACACCCAGCCTAAATCAGTTATTCTTTAAAGGAAAAACTTGCCCACAAGACACATCCAAATGTATCTTTGCATTAAATGTTGCTTTTTCTTTTTAATATGTAAACTGACCTAGGTTACCACTTAAGATTTTAAAGAAGTGGGTGGCACCTGTGGCTCAAAGAAGTAGGGTGCTGGCCCCATGTACTGGAGGTGGTGGGTTCAAACCCAGCCCTGGCCAAATACTGCAAAAAAAAAAAAAAAAAAAAAGATTTTAAAGAAGCAAACACAGGGATAAAATATGCATTCAATGTTGTTTTCTTAAAATTTTGGTTGATCGTGTGTGTTTTCTGCCCCACCTTTGCCGACTTTTGTAAAAGTTTTGACGTTCATGACACAGATTTTAGTTTTCGTTATCAGGGCCATAATTTCTATTAGTTTTTTCCCCCATTTTATTTATTTTTAATAGTGTATATTCCTAAGGTTATTGAGATAATAAGTACCTGTTCCTACTAATATGTTTTAATTACAGAACAAAAATCAATGGTATAAGGTTATATCTCTACCAGTTATCAAAAGAAGAAAAGGTCTATAAAATCCCACAGAAAATGTCATGGCGGTATCTACCCAAAATCTGTCTTCCTCTCCACAGCAAAGTCAGTCCTATTGTTTCTCAAATACATTTGTCATTTTACATCTTACAATGTCATACCCCTAAATAGTCAAGTTATTCCACGGGCCAGTCTAGGCATTTTGAGGTTTAAGGGCAAACACACAAGTAATTTCTGTTTTCTGATCATCTCACCCTTTTTTAGGCAAAAGCAAAGTAGGGATATTGACATGGAACATTGAAGTAGTGCATGGCAAACTAGTTTGTCCTTACAAATGCCATGAAATTACTTTCCACTATGCATCTTTGTGGCTGGTGGGGGCCACACATGGCTCTAGGAAAGCCACGGGACCAGTGAACTGGACTGACTCCCACCCCACAGCCAGCCATCTTGGAGAGGAGCACAATGAACGGTGTCATCACTTTGTAGTGGGGAACCTACTGCCATGAGAATGGAGGGACTGCTGTCCCACACATGTATCAGTCCCCTCCCATGGGCCAGGGCAGGCAGGTCTGGATAGCCATGAAAATTCCATCTACACCCAGAACGGAGGGATGGAAGGTGAACAGGCAGTGAGGAAGAAGCCTGGGTTTCTGCAGGGTGAGAGGAGATACAGCTTGGTGTGGTCAAAAACTGAAAGATGTTCATTCCTGAATGACTTCCAAAGATGGTCAGCCCATCCATTCATAGAGAAAAGACAGCAGGATGATTTATCTTGCATGGTGCATCCTCCTGGAAGCGAGGTTATAAATAAGTATCTATTAAGCATAAAATAAATATGCCAATAAAGGGTGTGTGGAGGTCACAGCGTATCACTTCTTCACTCTGGTCCGTGTCCCTTTCTCCCGGACCATGTTAGCCCATTGGTTGATGTTCATTGGTAGAGCTACATGGAGCCTGATTACTCCCTTGTCCCTGGGAGCATGTGGAGATTAGGCTCATGAGAGCTGCTTGTGGGGATTCCCTTTGGCTGGGTCCAAGTGTGGTTTAGGAAAGAAGAGTCAGGCTAACCTCAGAGCTTTCTCCTTTGAAAGCACAGAGGTAACTTAGGGGAAAAGTCATCTTTATTCATTTATTACCTTTTGATCCTAGAAGTGGTTAATTCTCGAACATGGTTCCTCTTTTCTAACCCAGAGCTACAGAAGACAGGTCCTTAGAGCCCTCTCTGAATGAGAATGGGCCCCCATGGTTTTGTTCTACTTTGAGTCTTGGTTCTGTGCCTCATCTTCCTTGCCTCCTCTGCCTGCCATACTGCCTTTCTCCTCCACATGATACCCAGTTTCCCTTGATCATTGAGTGATTTCCCACTATAATAAACTACAGAACAGTTCATTTTGAAGATCATCACAAATGCCATGGTTCTCTTGTTCTAGGACTCCCAGCATTGATCGGCTGGCCAGGGAGGGAATGAAACTCACCCAGCACCTGGCAGCCTCGCCCCTGTGCACTCCAAGCAGGGCCGCCTTCCTGACGGGCCGGTACCCTGTGCGATCAGGTAACCTCCTGGCTGTGTTGCCAGGGTTATTGTCCCCCTCAGGGGGGCCTCCAAAGCCCCAATGTTCTCCTGGTTTCTAAGAGTTGATTTTTTTTTCTACTTCAGGAGTGGCATCTCGGGACCGATCTGGAGTTTTCCTCTTCACAGCCTCTTCTGGAGGACTTCCCACCAGTGAGATGACATTCACCAAGCTTCTGAAGAACCAAGGCTACACAACTGCCCTTATAGGTGCGGGCACCTGCAGCAGACGAGGGACATGGGCAGTTAGCGAGGGAGTGGGAGAGGGTGTCACCACAGCCTTCTTAGGGGTGTCAGCACTGATATACTTTGCACAACTTCAAATGGGAATGAAATAATTCCAATCCTAGATTAAAACACAGTGCTACACCTTAATGTATAAATAAGTGTCCATATCTGTGAGAGAGAGTGTGTGTGTGTGTGTGTGTGTGTGTGTGTGTGTGTGTGTGTGTGTGTAGACATACGATGATAGATGAAATGGATTGATGGATGGATAGATAGATTGATAGATGGATGGATGAAATAGATGATAGAGCAGATGATGATAGATAAATGATAGATCGAAGAGATGGATGGTTGGACAGATAGGTAGATAGGTGGATGGGATAGATGACAGATGATAATAGATAGATGGGTTGATGGATGGATGGATGAGTGGATGAGATAGATGGTATAAAAGCAGATGATGACGGTAGACAGATGACAGGTAGAAGAGAGAGATGGTTAGATGGATGTGTGTATGGATGGATGAGATAGATGATAGGAGACATGGATGGTAATAGATGGATAGATAGGTGGGTTAATGGATGGATGGATGAGTGGATGAGCTAGATGGTATATGAAGCAGATGATGACGGTAGACAGATGACAGGTAGAAGAGAGAGATGGTTGGATGGATGTGTGTATGGATGGATGAGATAGATGATAGAGTAGATGGATAGATAGGTGGGTTAATGGATGGATGAGCTACATGTTAGATGAATCATATGATAATAGAAGAGATGGATGGATGGATGGATGGATGAGATGGATAGATGGATGGATAGATAGATGGATGGGATGGGATGGGATGGGATGGGATGGGATGGGATGGGATGGGATGGGATGGATGGATGGATGGATGGATGGATGGATGGCAGGCAGGCATAGATGATAGATGAGACAGATGATGGTGATGATGATAAATAGACAGATGGATGATATAGACAGATACATACATAGGCACATACGTACATACATAGGGGTGTGATAGGTAGATGGACTGGTGGACAGAGGATGGATGGATGAGAAAGACAATGATAGATAATAGACACACAGACAAATGTGGAAAGAGCACAGAAAGCTACATATACACATTGTGCTACTGACAAGGACTTTGACTTTAGTTTTCAATACTAACATTGTGTCAGAATTTGCCTCGGTTGACATTCCCGTTGATTTTACCCATTGGTGGGAGTGATGATTTCTCCCTGTGGGCATGACAGGTGTGGGCCTAAGCAAGTTGTGGAATGAATCCTAAAAAATCTCCTAGGAGAAAAATGGCCCTTCTCTTTCCTCTGATGTATTTTCATAAAACCATTGTCTTTTTTTTTCTTTCGTGAGGCACTCACTAATTTCATGACATAATTAACATTTTATAAGACATTTTCAGAGGTGTTTAAAATAATTGCTGAGTTACTAAGTATGATTTCTTCATGCCTCAGGGGGAGGATTTGGGTTTTTGAGTAAGGATTTATTTCAACTCTTAACATTCAAGACACAAAAAGTTAATTTGGTGCTAAAACTTTAAGGATGTGTCTCAGAAAAACACCTGTTCAGAAAAGAAGAAAGGTTGTATTTTTCTATGTAGTTTTGTTTCCTGCCTGTTGAAGATGTTCAGTGGTTTTGTTTTTGTTGTTTCTCTCTTTTGCAATGACTAGTTTTGTTTTTGTTGTTTTTATGTCTTGAGGTCACTAAGTCAGTTGTTTGTTCTAGTCCTGTGAGAGGCGGCTGCGTTAGCTCTTGGTCAGGAAGTGAGAAACAGGCCGCCGTGTTAGTGAGAACGGGCGGCTGCATTAGCACCATGGCAGTCAGGAAGTGAGAAACCGGCTGCTGTGTAAGTGCACAGTCAGGAAGTGAGAATGGGCGGCTGCATTAGCACATGACAGTCAGGAAGTGAGAAACCGGCCGCTGTGTAAGTGCACGGTCAGGAAGTGAGAACGGGCGGCTGCATTAGCGCATAGCAGTCAGGAAGTGAGATACCAGCCCCTTGTTAGTGCGTGGCAGTCGGGAAGTGAGAGACCGGCCCCATGTTAGTGTGTGGCAGTCAGGAAGTGAGAGACCGGCCCCTTGTTAGTGCGTGGCAGTCGGGAAGTGAGAGACCGGCCCCGTGTTAGTGTGTGGCAGTCAGGAAGTGAGAGACCGGCCCCTTGTTAGTGCGTGGCAGTCGGGAAGTGAGAGACCGACCCCGTGTTAGCACGTGGCAGTCAGGAAGTGAGAAACCGGCCGCTGTGTAAGTGCACAGTCAGGAAGTGAGAACAGGCTGCTGCATTAGCGCATGGCAGTCAGGAAGTGAGAAACCAGCTTTGTGTTAGCGCTTGGCAGTCGGGAAGTGAGAGACCGGCCCGTGTTAGCGCGTGGCAGTCGGGAAGTGAGATACCGGCCCTGTGTTAGTGCGTGGCAGTCGGGAAGTGAGAAACTGGCCCCCTGTGTAGCGCGTGGCAGTCGGGAAGTGAGAAACCGGCCCCCGTGTTAACGTGTGGCAGTCGGGAAGTGAGAGACCGGCCCGTGTTAGCACGTGGCAGTCGGGAAGTGAGAAACAAGCCCGTGTTAGCACGTGGCAGTCGGGAAGTGAGAGACCGGCCGTGTTAGCACGTGGCAGTCGGGAAGTGAGAAACAAGCCCATGTTAGCACGTGGCAGTTGGGAAGTGAGAGACCGGCCGTGTTAGCACGTGGCAGTCGGGAAGTGAGAAACAAGCCCATGTTAGCACGTGGCAGTCGGGAAGTGAGAAACTGTCCCGTGTTAGCATGTGGCAGTTGGGAAGTGAGAAACCGGCCCGTGTTAGTGCGTGGCAGTCAGGAAGTGAGAAACCAGCCCCCGTGTTAGCGCGTGGCAGTCGGGAAGTGAGAAACCGGCCTGTGTTAGCACGTGGCAATCAGGAAGTGAGATACCACCCCTCCCCACCATGTTAGCGCCTGGTCAGGAAGTGAGCAATTGGCTGCGTTAGCACGAGCTGTCAGAGAGTGAAAGACCGCAGGCCTTCGGGATGGGCAGAGGAGGCTGCTTCTCTACATGGGGGCATCAAAGGCTGTTGGAATTGAGGTGTTCATGGACATCATCGACCTTTCTCCTCAGGGAAGTGGCACCTGGGGTTGAACTGTCACAACAAGACGGACTTTTGTCACCACCCAATGCGTCACGGCTTTGATTACTTCTACGGCCTGTCGGGGACCAACCTGCGCGACTGCAAACCTGGGCAAGGCTCCGTGTTCACCATGGTGTTCCGCATAACCGTGTTCATCCCGCTGCAGATCATCGGGGTCACCATCCTCACCTTGGCTGTGCTCAACTTCCTGGGGCTGCTGCACGTGCCCCACAGCATCTTCTTCTGCCTCCTCTTCCTGGCGGCCACCATCCTCAGCCTCTTCCTCTGCTTCCTTCATTACTTCCGGCCCCTGAACTGCTTCCTGATGCGGGACTACGACATCATCCAGCAGCCCATGCTGTACGACAACCTCACCCAGAGGCTGACGGCGGAGGCAGCCGGCTTCATTCACAGGTGCGTCTCGCCTTCCCTTCCGAGGCCCTGAGGAGGGAGCATGTGCCAATCTGTCCGGTGCAGGTGGAGGGTGCGGCTGGGGGATGCCCACCACATTGCCCCTTATGTCCTGAATAGATTAAGGTAGGCAGGTGCCCTAGGAGGGTTATGCAGAGGCACATGGCACCTGTCGCATCCAACCTGAGGACCTAGGGAAAGAGTCACCAGGTAGTGAGCTGTCCTCAGAATTGCTGGGCTGGGGGGCTGTGATGGAGGAAGCTTCACACACCGCCGTGGTCTTTATAATCTTCACATAGGGCAGGCAAGGGAAGAAAGATAACAGTAGACATCTAGGCTAGAAGGTGTCCTTGTGATATAAATGGCTTTGAAAGATGAGAAATATTTTGGGACAACCTCTAAGCAAATAATACCTGAAAAAACAAAACAACCAAACCAAAACTCCATGAGAAAACCAGGTGAAGCAAAGGATCTCTTTGGGGTCTTTTGGGTTCCTCTGAGTTGATAGTTTTGGGGGTTGCAGTCAGCAAATGGAATGCCCGTGAACAGAGGAACAGACCCCCTGAGTGATACAGATACTTACTACGTGTGTCTGTGTTATAATGTGCACCATGACAGTGAAATGGCATAATACAGGCTGTCTTTGGGCCAGCAACAACATAGCTTCTATGGGTTGGTTTGTAAGCTGAATTTGTATGTAAGTTAGAACAGATACATTTACCTATTACCTGTAACAGCCTCTAGTCTTAAATGCAACTTGTACATACAGTTGTATGTTTGTTACCTGGGGACTACCTATATAGAGGCTATATCTCTATAGCAAGGAACCCTTGCTATTCAAAACAAGTGTAACTAAACCAATAGAGCTATTTTGTTCCATTTGTAACTTTAGAGGATAGTACTTTAAAGAAAAATTTCCTCTGAATGTCAGACCTTGGGTCTTTGTGGCAACTTAAACCATATGAGGGATTTAAAAGAGAGTTTTCTCGGGGGATTGAAAGACTGTCAAGGAGTTGGAGATAATACAGAGAACAATTAACTACATCATGCAACATTATAAAATCAATTGCGACAACAAAAGGGAAGTTGATGCAATGAAAGGAAATTTATCAGGGATTTCATTTAAAAACAACCTTTTTTTTTTTTTGAGACATAATGCCAGCTGAAGCAGAAAATACACAGGTAAGATTTAGAGAAGCTACTTAATTTAGGGCTGGTGGAAAGGTAGAAGGAAACTTACTCTATGAGAATTACGTAGTGGTTTACTTATGTACAAGACGGGTTCTGCTGTCAATACCATGCACATGGGTGACGGTCCCTTTGACTTTTTCCTGCTTCCAGTTATGAAACAATATGATGGTCCCCGTCCACCTGGGATGCAGATGTGCCAGCACCCACAGCATCACTGGTAATTCAATAGATAAATCAGAAGGCACATTTAGTGCACGTGTCTAGTACTATTACAAAGGTGTGGTAGACGGCTCCAAGAGAAACTTACTCCTGACTTGGGTGTCTCAATAGGCAGCTACGTGACTTACACAAAAGTTGCCCTTGATAATCCCACATCCTGTCTCTAAACATAAGACAAAAATAGAACGATTAATGCCTGAAGTTCACATCACCTTCATGTTTCCACCTATTTTTTCTTAAATTCTAAATTGTAATTTAACTATGAGATACAGAAACAAGTCACTGCTCATTTATAACTGTGTTCGGTTTTGGCCTCTTGGGAGTTGGTTCCAAGGGATACCATGTGTTCTAGCTGTCCACCTGCTCAGATAGCACCACACAATTTAAGTTTTTATTTTGGTTAGTATCCTATTTCTGGAACCAATATCTGTGTCTGTCAGGCAAAGTTGCCAAAAATCTCATTGGGTTAGCACTTGACTATAGGTCTTTCCCATGAAAAATTTATGGCTGACTGGGTGATGCTCCAGGGAGGCTTTGTTCCACACGGAGACCCAGGGATCAAGAGTGATAAGATCTCATGGCTCTGTCAGCTTTTTTTTTTTTTTTTTTTTTTTGTGCGTGTGTGTGTGTGTGTGTGTGTGTGTGTGTGTGTGTGTGACATAGTCGTATTCCATCACACTGGGTACAGTGTCGTGGCATCATCACAGCTCACAGCAACCTCAAACTCTTGGGCTCAAGTGATTATCTTGTGTCACCTTCCTAAGTAGCTGGGACTACAGTTGCTCACCATGATGTGCTGGGCTAGATTTTTCTATTTTTAGTTAGAGTTGGGGTCTCACTCTTGCTCAGGATGGTCTCAAACTGAGCTTAAGTGATCCACCTGCTGGGCCTCCCAGAGTGCTATGACTACAGGCGTGAGCCACCACACTCGTTGGGTAGCACAACTCCGTACCTTCCACTGGACATGGGCTAAGATGTAATGTCCTTTTGTGCCCAGCGAGAAGAAAATAGAACACATCTTGGTGAACACACGGCACCATCTACCACAAGCAGTGGTTTTTCAAAATTGTTTTATAGCTGAGGAATATTTCAGATGAGATTTCATTAGAAGCTAACTGTGTCATAGGAATAAAAGTTGTAGGGCTTGGGTTCATCTGGGACAGAGAACGGCATTTGGAAACTGCTGACATTTGGAAAGATAATGAACAGCCAGAGAGAAAGGGCAGAGTCAGTAACAAAAGAAGAAAAGAAGTGTGAGCAAACACCTCCTTAGTCCAGGCTGCAGGTAAATTAATATTTAACAGACATTTCTAAGCACAAAAGGCAGGCAAATGATGAGAAAAGTCAGCACGAGCCTTGGAGTTTAAAAAAAAGGGGGTGGCTATGGGAGTGGAGGTTATGAGTGGAGGTAGAAGGAATTTGCACGATTTTATAGACAAGTGTGAACTAAAAGGGTCTCATTTGTTATAAAATTATGATTGTGTAACATGTAGCAACATTTCGGTTCACAACCATACGATGGTTGTGTAGTGAGATTCTAATGGAGCTGCTGTACACAGACGCACCATTCTTTATCTTCCATACCATATTTTTACTGTTTCTTTTCTATGTTTGCACAAGCTTAGATTAAACACAAATACCCTCCTTTGTGTTACAGTTGCCTACACGTGCAGAGCCTAGGAGCTATGGGCCGTAGCCCGTGTCCTGGTTGGGTAGTGCATGTGGCGTCCGGTGGGCTGTGTCAATACCCTCCAGGATGTTTGTACAGCACCACCATCTCCTACTGAGACCCTTCTCAGAACAAATCCCTATCGTTAGACAGTGCAGGGCTGCATGTGCGGTTTGATGTGAAGTGTATTGTCCGTCAAGATTCCAGTATTTTCATCAGAGAAAAATAGAGTCCATTAAAGCAAACAATGTAAATAGTTTGATTGTCTGCATAGAGGAATATGTTTAGTTTACAAAAAGAAAAAGCATTGAAATTGATTTCCCACAAAAGCTGTAGGAAGTGTATGTTTAGGGCAGTATAAACTATTAATGTAAAACTAGAGAATGTCCTGCTCGGGATGGAGAGTAACCCATAAGTAACTCACTACTTGTCCGACTATTGAAATCCACACGGGTCCTGGCTGTGGAGTCCTGGAGAGTAACCCATAAGTAACTCACTACTTGTCCGACTATTGAAATCCACACGGGTCCTGGCTGTTTCTCATAATTTTCACAGGTCTGAGTTTACAAGGCCTACAGGGAAAGGGATGTGGGTAGTTCTGGGGCATGCCTCCTGCAGTCCCGTGGCTGTCCTGGCTAACTGTGCGTTAAGCCTGGCTTCCCCTAACTTTGGTGAAGTCTGACTTCCCCTAACTTTGGTGAAACCTGACTAACTTTTGGGTTAGCCTGGCTAACTTTGGGGAAGCCTGGCTCCATAATGCCCTGCCTTTGCTGAAAGACCATTTTTCCAAGGTACCAAGTGGGTACCAAGGACCCATCGGATCTTGCCGGCAGCAAAATGGCCTGGTGAAGGGCATGATGCAATTCCTAGGAAAAGGAGGAGGATGTCCAGCTGTCAGTCACACCCTCAACATTCATTTCAGTGATTATTTGCACAGAGATACTGCCCATTTATCTGAGCCTAAGGTCGGCCCATTCAGGCTGAGGAGAGACTGGCCACCCTCCTCCAGGGTGCGGCCCCTGCTTCAGAACTATCCCTTGCTTATGGCCTTTGCTAGCCTAGTACATGGTGGGACATCAAACTGGACCATTATGACTTCCTGCAGGTAAACTGCAAAGGGAAGAGAGCAAAGTCCTTGACTTTGGGGACGGAAGAGATTCCACAGACTTTGCGTAATGAAGTCCTACAGTACAATAACAGCTGACGTGGCCAAGGTCACTTCCTCAGAGTTCATGGGGACACATGGCCAGGGTCACTTCTGCAGCTCTCATGGAGACATACCAAACCACAGTGAACCCCATGGGTTCTAGACTGGGTGCTCCATGAGCCATGCCAAGAAGCACTGGATTGTAGTTGGGTTTTGGCTCCTGTGGACAATCACCACAATTATTTGTCACCTAGAATTTTTTTAGAAGGTGATTCCAACAGGTAATGTAATGTGAAAGTTTTAGTTCTGGGCTTCATAAAATAATGTTATATCATCATTGGGTAAGGTGTACACAGAGATGTGACTGAAACAAAAGATTCCTGAAATGATCTGTTATTCTGACCAGATTGATCACTTTGGATTCCATTCTGTTTCTTTAAAAAAGGATCTGGCTATTGTGGGGCTCAGTGGCTCACATCTGTAATCCTAATACTATGGGAGGACAAGGTGAGACAGTCCTTTGGGATCGGCAGTTCAAGATGAGCCTGAGCAACAGTAAGACTCTATCTCTATTAAAAATAGAAAATATCTGGGCATTGTGGTGGATGCCTGTAGTCCCAGCTACTTGGGAGGCTGAGGCAAGAGAATAACTTGAGCATAAGAGTTTGAGGTTGCTGTGAGCTGTGATGCCACAGCACTCTACCCAGGGCAACAGAGAAAGACTCTGAAAAAAAAGGACCTGATTGTAACACTAAATGTGGTGACTCAGTCTGCGTGACTGGCCAAGCTCTTGCCTACTGGGAGCAGCACTCTATGGGGAATGTCAGACCCGTCCATTTAAGGCAAAATGCTACAGACTAAGTGCTGTTGGGCAGATTTGCTGGGACAGGGGACCGTCCTTAGAACACTCACCTATGAGCAATCTCAGACAGGGTTGAAGTTAGTACAGTGTCCACTGCACCACGGCAGGGTTCAGAAATGACACTCAGCTTCCTGGGTGAGTCGCTTTTTTAACATGTTGTATTTTGAAATGATTTAATCTATTGACTATATGAATGTTCATATAATTACAAGGGATAATGGATTCCTCAGCACATGATTTTGGGAGGGGATGAAACCAAATTTGATTACCTGAAGAATATTGAAGAAGTTTATCTTGATTATACTGAGGTTTCTGCAGTTTTCTCCCAAAACTGGAAATTTAGTATATTCTAGCAATAGTTGCATGTGATGGTTATCAAGTTGTGAAAAAAAAGGCTTCTTTTCTTCGATATAGATGATTCTAGTGTAAATGGGTATTGTCCATGTTGGAGAAATGCATGGTTAATATTAGTGAAAATACCATTAATAGTATTTTGCCTGTGGGATGCTTCTTATATATAATATCTGAAGATACAAGGATTTAAAGCTTCTGGGTAAAATTGTCTTCCTGTGTTATATTAGTTACCTGATGAGCTGAATTAAGAGAATTGTCTTGATGTGCCACTGCAGAGTCATAACAATGGGTGATACCACCATGTTCATACAATGCGCTCTCAAGGATCTAAAGACCATTTGCATGTGAGATCTCATTAGTCAGAAGACTCTAAACAATTCAGGAAGGACTTTCCACCTTTGTGAGAAATGGAGGCAGAGATAGAAGCCAAAAAACGAACGCCTCTTCAAAGCAGTGGTAAAGTTAGTAGAATTTACTCAGATTGCTTCTGCATCCACAATTTCCTGCTGGCAGCCTGTGCCTTATTTAGATGGTTTAACATAAAAAACAGTTTTTGTGTATGTAGCCCCCCTCAGTTCATACATCAAAGTTTCAGTGACGAAAATGATGTAAATGCTTATTTCTAAAATTTACAATGTTTCCCAGTGCCACGTTGCAGATGTGATTTATACTCAAGGGTTTGCTCCTGAGATGCTGGCTTGAGAGAGCCGGCTGTGAGGGACAGGGCGTGAGGCAGAGTCCTCGTCTGTTTGTGATTCTCCTCAAGGAGGTCTGCTTAGCCAAGTCTGGTGCGGAGCCTTGGGTTACATGTGCGTATTTTTAAGTTGAAGAGACTGACGATTGAGAATACACAACTGTCTACTCCACACTCTTTCAACCTAATTCCCTTTTTCAGGGATGGATTTATCTTGGAGAGCTGCTTCTGTTTTCAAAGAGCTGGGTAATTAGCACAGCATATGTTATACGCTGTACAGCAATTCAAGAGATGGGTCATCCTGAATACACTTTAATTAGCAAGAATTCCTCCTGATTGTTACAAGTAGTAGTGAACTGTGCACTGTTTTAGAGATACAGAGCTCTCCTTCTGGTCCTCTAAGGTCATCCTGTCATCACAGCTTTGGGCTTGGCCAGCCCTCTTCTCAGCGCAATGTGAAACCATTCACTTTCAGGGCCCTGCACACCTGGGAACACAGCGCGGGGCGTGGGCTAGCACTGTGGATGCTTGTCCCTGTGGTTGCCAATTGTTCAAAGGCACCGGAGATGGATGCATCATCTTGTACACTTTTTATGTCCTTCACTCGTTCATGCTACATAACAGCTTTGCAGGTGTGTTGTAGTGGAGACAGTTGGAGGCTCAGAACCTGCCAGTGAACTAGCCAGTGCCCCACAGGTGATAGCGTAGGCTGGATTTAAGCTTGGAAGCAAACAAAACTTCTTAGTGTTGGAGTAGAGACCCCAGAGAGGTGAATGAATGTTGTCTCTTCCATCCCTGCTAGAGTAGCAGATTTGTTGATAAGGTCCAAGTGCAGCTCAGCAAAGAAGACCTAGGCTTGCTGCAGGTCTCTCAACACCCTTTCTCCAGATAGAAAAGTCTGGGTCCCATGCCCGTTCCCAGCCAAGAGAGCACAACCAATCTCTGTGATTCTTATATGAGCTCCAGTGTCAGTAATGTCGTTGCCATGGTGATGGAGAAGTACCTGGGTATTCTGGAAAGAAAGTAAAAGGTGCAGGATAGTGGGTGAATTCAGCAGGTTAATTTTATTTACGAAGCAGTTTTTCTTTTTTTTTTTTTCCTTTAGTTCAAGTCAAGGCTACATTTTCGCAAGGTCTCATGCTGGTGGGTAGAATGAGATCCGTGCCTTCTGTCATCTTCAGCAGAGAGCAGTGGACCCAGGTGGTTCTGCTTTGTGAAAAGCTAGACACACTGGCCCTCTTCCTCTCTGAATTCATAGGAAACGGTGTCTCGTTGCTAGGAAAAACATTTAAGTTCAAAGAGATCAGCATGTATTTTTCTCTGAAAGTATGCACAAGCTCGTTTTCAACAAAATAGTTTCCAAGAACGGCAATGATTCCCACCCACGTACTGTGCGTAGCTGATGGTGTCTGGCTATTGGGTTTACAGGCTCATATGAGGTTTGCCATGATTATTCTGTTCCTCGGGTCCCAGTTTCTGAAAGTTTTATCAGTATATCAGATAGATGGGAGGCCCTCCATAGCTGACCACCTCTGCACACGGATCACCTCCTTTAAGTTGGCCTAATATTCGTGGACTGGACATGCACCACCTGTACATATCGGTACAGTAGGCCTAGTTCCTTATGCTGACCACCTTTGTGTGTTGACCAGCTTATTCCAGTCTCTTGGCTGCTCAACTGACAGAGGGCCCACTGGAGATACATGTGCATTTTGAGATGCTATAATTACAAATTAAATAAAAGCAAATGATTTTCAGTTAAGCTCAAGATGGATGACTGTAGCAAAGGGTCTACGGATAACAAATCCAAAAGCTGGAAATTATGTAGGGATCTGCTTTTAATCTGTGACTTTCTAGAGTGGTGGGACCTTCTTGTAACTCTGATGAATCCTGCCCCTGACCAGTTATCCTGACTTGAGGATTATGGGAGATGTGAATAACCAGGGGAACCTGTACACAGAAAGCATGTTCACTTACTGGGGAGTCATGGAGAAGAATTCCCCTTCCTACTCTCGCTGGGCATTAGTTTTATGGCAAATACGTACTCCTTTCTGTGGGCATTGTTTGCATAATAAGAATGCCTTAAAATCAGTGACAGCTGGTAAAGGTAAATGTATCCTCAGGAGATATGACCTATTATCCCACTATGGGTGCCGCCATAGCAATCAAGAACAGTCAAAATCCTGAAATGCATTTGTAGATGACCTCCAGCCTGGCCTCGCATGCGTCCAGCTGGGCCACAGCGTCAGCAGCTGTAATAAATACCTGTAATCTGGTACAAAGCATCTTTTTGGGTAAAGGAATCCTGGGAAGGCCTTATTAGTTTAGTTGAGAGTTCAAGCCGGAAAGGAATAGGGGTGGTATTGATTTCAATTCATGATAAGAACAATAAGTCAGATTTAATTTCAAAGGATACATGCATCCATAAAGAATTGTCTGCAGCGCTGTGCAAGGCAGGAAAGACAGCTCAGAGGAACCATCCAGGCTCCTGCCCAGGTGTGGGGTGCTGACCACAGGGTCCCGTCCAGCTCCCTTTATATTTCTAGTGCCTAATACGGTATGTCAGCATGACATTTGTCTAAAAGCTGCGTGATTCACCCATGGAAGAAATGAACAGCTGCTCATATACGTGCATCTGCCGTCCACAGCAGTGGTCACACGACATCGGCAGGCTGACGGAGTGGACACCATTGTCTGGTTTGTGACACACTCTGATTGCCAGCAGCAGAGGGCATTCAGACAGAATGATTCCCACAGATTCATCCCAATTTGCATTCACATCACTCCTGCACCCACTCGAGTTAGGATGCTATCGGGATAATAAAGGTCAAACACTCAACCATAAAAAGTCTCGTTTGCAGCAGACAGAAAAAAAAAAAAAAAAAAATGCCTCAGCCATCTTCTCACCTGGCTTTTCCCTGGTAACTCCATAGGATGTAAATCTTTTTATTCTGCACTGGGGAAGATTACACATTGCTGGGAAGGCTCAGAGCTTCCTTCTGTATTTTTAACAAATGGAGCAAAGGCATGTGGCAGCTGAAAGTTCTATCTTTCCACACACCATGCGAGACAGTGGCCATAAATTTTCAAAAGAGTTGCTTACTGAAAGTGCCCCAGCTAATAAAAAAGGAGTTAAGCTGTTATTGAGAAATCTCCCTCCCACCAACCCACTGATGCATCAGTCAGTGTTCAAGGTCAGAGAGAAGAAGAGAGCCCCTGCGTATTCTTGGTAGGCTTGGCCATGGAGGCCTTGGCCTTTTTTGGTCTCCAAAACAATGTTACTAAGTGAGAATTGCATCACCTGGCCTTGAGCTGTCCATCAGCCCCCAGGTGTTCCCAGGAATGCCAATGACTTCTGTCCGTCTGGCCACATTTCCATGCACTGTTCATTTTACCTCCATTCCTGGGCAGTGAATCTTCTTGCTACAGCATTTTTGCACGTCAGATACACTTTTTACAAAATGTTTTCCAGCTTTATTTTTTGTGTATAAGACCCAATCCCTACTCGCACAACCCAGGACAGAGGTTAGTAGTGTGCACGTGAAACTGCTGGGGTCCGTGGTGTCTCCCCTACTGAATGGAAAGCCACTGCTGTGCAGAGTGATGAGGAATCGGATTCTGTGAATAGCTGCATCTTCATAATCAACACAGGAATTCCCTTCTCCTCTTCTGCAGAGGGTCCTCCTGCCTTCCAGGACAGAAGTCATGTGCTATAGCTCCTCGATTGAATTGCAAAACTGGGGTCTTTGACTCAGCTATTCCTACCTTCCTCCTGAACCCCGGCTCGCCTTGGGCCTCCTCATTTGTGTGTTGTACTGTCTTTATCTGTTTTTAAAATTCCCACCTCACGTTTTAACAGGGTACTACATATCTTGTGATCCTGCCCATCACGTGGACGGCTGCCTCTTTCTTTTATATATATATATATATATATGTTTTTGTTTTTTTTTTAACTTTTGGACAAGAGGATTAACATCCAGAATTGCAGCTGCAAGTTGCAACTGGGCTAAAGCTTGGTGTTGGGCATTTCTGTCCGTGCAGTGGCTCTTGGTTCTGGCAAGTTCTGCCACTCACTTCCCCTATTTGCATCTATGACCATATATTGCACTTGGAAGATTGACTTTTTAAGATTCCTTCTCCACTTCCCTTAACTTTCAATCTAAAAATAAGTGGGAGAACAGATGAGAGTGAAACTGCAGAGAATTGTTCTCATCCATAATGTAACTCTCTATTTAGGAACGAGCATAGAGAGTGTAATTTCATGTTCATTTTGAGACATCTAAGCCAGTTTGGGGGACCATGGTCTGCGGCTGAGCAAGGAGGTGCAATTTGTCTGGGTCTGGATAAACTTCCCTTGTGATAAATACCAGAACGGAGGCCGCCCAGGCAGCCCTGGAGGGCAGTGGCAGCTGCTGGCTTCCTGCCCACTCTCCCTGCCTGGCTGTCACCCTGATCCCGGCTCTTCCTCTGACATGAGGGCTTCGTTTCCTGCTCCAGGGCACCTGCTTTTAGAAGTAGCTAAAGACGAAGCTTTGTAGACGCTCCTGTGTGCAGATCACGGCCAGGATGGCAGTTCCACTGGTCCTATCCAAACCTCAGTGTCTCTTCTTTTTTGTGAAGATACAGTGAGAGCTTTTGACCACACGCTGTGGGTTCTAATCTCACGCCTTCCCATTGTAGTTATGGTGAGAGGTGAGACAAACCACTTACAACTTCTTTTTCTTGGTTGGGAAATAATAACGACATTCCCTCATTTCATATTCATTTTCTTTTCTTTTTTTAATTTATGTATTTCAGGTTGATATGACGGTACAAATATCTAGGTTACATTGTTTTCACTTCTAAGGTGAACTTCAAGTTGAAGTTGAACCCTTCACCCAGGAGATGTGTTGTCATTTCATACTGTTATTTAAAAAATGACTCTATTCCCCACCAATCGCTGAAATGATGAAACAGTGCTAATGGCTACCGATGATGGGCTGGATTGGCTCCACTTGTGTTCAGAGGACGGGA
The DNA here is from genome assembly GCA_963574355.1 of Loris lydekkerianus. Taxonomy (NCBI): domain Eukaryota; kingdom Metazoa; phylum Chordata; class Mammalia; order Primates; family Lorisidae; genus Loris; species Loris lydekkerianus. Next base: position 23,354 of record CAUYPK010006081.1, on the reverse strand, counting down.
GACACCTGGCTCAGCTCTCGTGCAGTGTGTGTGATATTTTGTGCTCATTTTCTGTTTCCAAAGGCCAGGGGTTAATTAATGCAAGGACCAACCTTATGAGAGGCATGTTACACCCTGCAGATCTGAGGAGCTGACCCAGAACAGCTGTATGGGCTACAGGAAGGAACATAGGCTACATTAACATTAGAGATGTGTACTTATGATGCATTATGATATTAGGATGTATACTTAGAAAGTACACGTCCATTTATTAGAGTAGTGAGACACAGGCCTAAATTTCAAATGTCTTTGGCATGAGGAGGTAAGGGGTCCAAAAATAAAAAAAAAAAGCACAGTTAATTTAATTGACTGTATTATTTCTTTAGAAGTTTTAGTGGCTGGCAAACATATTGAACAGTTTTTAGTAATCAATTTTGACCCCTTCAAAATGAAGACACTTAGGATCCAAGTTTAGTGCAGTAATACCTACTTTGGGCCAGGCATGGTGGCTCACAGCTGTAATCCTAGCACTTTGGGAGGCTGAGGCAGGTGGATTGCTTGAGCTCAGGAGTTCAAGACCAGCCTGAACAAGAGCAAGACCACATCTCTAGTAAAAAATAGAAACATTAGCTGACCTGTAGTCCCAGCTACTCAGAGGCTGAAACAGTAGGATTGCTAGAGCCCAGGGGTTTGGGCTTACTGTGAGCTATGACGCCATGGCACTTTACCCTGGGCAAGAAAGCAAGTCTCTGTCTCTAACAAACAAGAACCAAAAACAAAACCCTACTTTGGAGCAATTTTTATATAAACTGTGTTGAATTCACAAGTCCCTAAAGTTGACTGCTGAGTGGAGCTGTCCACGCTGACAGGGCTGACGAAATATTTCATCCAATAGCAGAGATTTCCTGTGTATGAGCACCTGCCAATCCCAAGGCAGGTGCCAGGAACTCGTGGGAGCTTCAGTGCAGAGAAGAGAGCACATCACTAGTTCCCGTGTGGTGCTGGAAGTGCTTTATTAGAAACCACATTCTTTCAGCTGGCCACCCCTCCACTCACTCTTCCCTGTGGTAGTTTTGCTGGGCCCTGCTAGGGACTGGGCATGCAGCTGGGGGTCAGGTATTCAGCTGAGGATGCTCCAAAGTGTTCATCCCTCATGGCACTACCTGGGCAGAGGGATCAGCCTCACAGACAAGGTGGCCCTGGAGACGGCTTCTGAGTCATGACTTTGCCAGGAAGAGGAGGAAGTAAGTTTTAGGCAGAGAGATGATCACGTTCCAGGCATTACGGTGCAAAAGTACGAGCCGTGTTTGGGGACTGGTTGTGTTCACCGGGGTAGAGTTTGGGACTTGTGAGTGTTGGCATCAGGATAAGGCTTGGTCAGAACTCTTTGTGTTTGAAGATGAACTGGAAGCCTGGGTACTTCAGGAATCCACCCCCACTCTCAGGAGCAGTTAGAGGAAGAGCTGGGATCAGGGTGACAGCCAGGCACGGAGAGTGGGCAGGAAGCCAGCAGCTGCCACTGGGCGCGCCTCCTGTCCACATGGCCACTCCTTACATGCACCTCCGAGAGCTGCAGCCACCTATCCGGGCAGCGGACAGCTGTCCTGTGCCCCATTAGCTTTCCAGGCAGGGGACAGCTGTCCTGTGCCCCCGTAGCTTCCTGAAAGGCCACTCTCTTGTTTCACACACAGAGGTGAAGATTGGGCCTGCTGTGTGACATTGAGCTGCAGCAGTAAGTGTGTTGATCAGGGGTCACGGGACGTGAAGAACGGGTGATAGACCTCACTGCTCCCTTTCTACACGCTCGGTGGGAACCGTCAGGCCTGTGTACAATGTCGCCATGGCCACCGTGGCAAAGGACACCTGTTCACTGTGACTTGGACCTCTCTGGCACCCATGTGTTCTAATTCATTCAAGAGAAGTAGACTTCGGTGCACTCTGAATTGACAAATACTTAGGCAATACCATTCACCTCTCCAGGTTGAACTATAGGTTTAACCACAATGCCAGTTCAAGAAATGTGCCATTTACCTTCCCAAATCTGAATATCTTGGAAATTGGGTGTTCATTCTGAGAGATGTGATTTACTGTGGGGCAGGGGAAGTGTGTCACTCACGTCAGCCACAGAGTTACATTGGTGTTAGAAAGGCATTGATGGAACTAGAGGACGGAACTCCAGATGCAGGATAGAATATTATACAGCCTTAGAAAAGAAGGGCACCGTGCCACTGGGCATGTGAATGGACTGGGAGGACGGTCTGTGATGAGGCAGGCACAGAAAAGCAGATTGTGCCTGATCTCACTTTTGTGTGGAATCTAAAAACATTGATCTCTTAGAAGCAGAGGGTAGAATGGTAGTTACCAGGAGCTGGAGGAGTCGAGTGAGTGGGAGAGGGGGACAAGTTGCTCAAAAGATATCAAGCTAGATGGGAGGAGCAGCGTGACCCAGTGCACAGCAGGGGGACCACAGTGAATGGCAGTGTATTGTCTGTTCAAAATTGTTAACCGAGTGGATTTTAAATTATAGGAGAAGCTGGAAGTATCTGTAAGCTTGGCTTAATCCCACAATGTATAGCTATACGGTAACTAACGATCCATTGTAGCCCATAAATGGATACAATTGTTATTTGTCGATTAAAAAGAAAAAGATACTGTCTTTATTTGTTTTTTGTGAGTATATATATACATTTTTTTTTCTCAAAGACAATATTGTTTTCAAGCTGGGTGGATTCACATTAATCACCATAGACAGAAAGAAGAACAGAATACAAACAGAAGTCCACATACGGGTGTCCTTCCGTCACCTTTCCTCCTGCGTTGTGTCCCTGGAGGGTGTTTCAATGACATAATACTTCAGTGGCTGATCCACAGAGGGTAACAATAACCTACTTCCCAGAGACACTCGGGCCCTTCCTTTTCTGTGAATAGCAGCCGCCACCCTGGGCCAATGAAGTCTGATAGTGAATTTTCAAAGGGCCGTGACAGAACAAGTGGACGGTGATCACAGTGGCACAGAGCCAAGTGGTAATCACAGTGGCTGCGGACCTACTGACATGGCCTGGGCTTCTCTTTCTCTGCAGAAACTCTGACAGGCCATTCCTGCTGTTCCTGTCTTACCTCCACGTGCACACCGCCCTCTTCGCCGGCCGGGAATTTGCCGGCAGAAGTCAGCACGGAGCATACGGGGACGCTGTCGAGGAGCTGGACTGGAGTGTGGGTACGTGTGTCTTCAGGGGGCCTTATTGTGTGGCCAAGTGTTTGATCTTCTGTCCTTTTTCCTGTGAATTTCTACTGTGTTCCCGAAGCCTTTTTAAAGAGCAAACGTGTGTGTTTTTAAAGGGAATGCCAAACTGACCTCTTCCGTACACTGACCACCTCCTCACGCTGACCTAACTTCCATAGACCGGACATGCACCTCATGTACACATCAGAGCAGCAGGCCTGCTTCCTTCTGGGGACCCCCTCTGTGTGTTGTCCAATTTGTTCCAGTCCCTTGAGTGGTCACCTTACAGAGGTTCTGCTATTATTTTAAAAAGCAAACAGGATACAAAAAGCACCTTGAGCCCCGTGTGGGTGTTTGCAGTAGCCGGTGGCTGCATTCGGGGAGGTCTGCATCTGTGGGCTGGTGATGGAGGAGATGCACAGGGAAAACTAGGTCATCAGCGACGTGGCGGGGTTGCCGTCCAGAATAGCTGCAGGGGGCTCAGGGCGTCTCAGAGCCACACTCGTAGCCCCATCTGAGGACTGCAGACTTTCTCCCCTTTCCTGGCCCAGCAACTCTGTTTCTGAGAAGTCCGCATCTGGCATTTCTCCCAGATCATGGAAAGGCTCCCCTTTTTGAGGCTTTGTTTACCAGTGAGTCCCCCGTGTCCAGGTGAGGTAATCTTCTCATGCTTTCCTTTCCCTTTGCTCAGCACAGCAATCTCAGGCCCACCTCGCAGAGTACAGGGAAGGCCATAGAGTGTGGGTTATCAAAGGGAGTAGAAAATCGGCGACTCTGAACTCCGAGTGTCAGTCTTTTCCAGTGATATATCCTGCCGTTTTGACATTGCTGAGTCCATTTGGGATAGAGGGGGGGATAATGTTGGCCAAATGCCGGCAGTCAACGGGCCTGCTTAAGATTTTCATGACACACAATATTAATTTACCCTCTATAACTTGGGGAAAAAAGAAAACATATGAAAAAGAATGAAAAGGTTTTCATGCCTGTCTTTTCCCTTTCTCTTATCCTTCCTTCCTTTTCTTTTTGGGCACTAAATTGATAGTTTCTAACCTTTTCATCCAGACATTTTGGAAATCCAGTCATTGTCACAGTTGTCTTTGTTGGTTTGTATTAAGCAGCAAATTGATTGCGGGGATGGTCACCTCTTATGGAGATTGTTAGAGCAAGTTTGGTTCTGTCTTGTTTTAATCATGAAAGGAGAAATAAGAAGACTTGAATCTTGGCTCGGCACCCGTAGCACAGTGGTTATAGTGCCGGCCACATGCACCAAGGCTGGAGGGTTCCAACCCACTAAACAGCAATGACACTTGCAACAAAAAAATAGCCAGGCATTGTGGCGGGCTCTTGTAGTCCCAGCTGAGCCTGGGAGGCTGAGACAAGAGAATCGCTTAAGCCCAAAAGTTTGAGGTTGCTGTGAGCTGTGACGCCACAGCACTCTACCGAGGGCAACAGCTTGAGACTCTGTCTCAAAAAAAAAAAAAAAAAAGACTTGACTCGTCTTCCACCTTTTAGATCTTTCTTTCATTGTCTCTGTGAAGTTGGGAGACGTCTTAAATCTCTAAGACATCTGTGACCTTGATGGTAGAATTCATTGTAGGTAAGTGCAACTTCTAAGTTTCTTTTTTTCCTGGCACTGTGTGGCTTTATAATATAACAAGACTGAGTGTCCCTTGTAACACTAAGAAAAACAAAACCCACAACGTTCTCCCTGACAAGATTTATAAGAAGAATGTACCATGCTTAGGGCTTCACATGGATGAGGACAAGCCTTTTTCCTTCCTTCATGTATTTTTTTCCTTTCTGAAATGCTGCATGTAAACCCATTTACATATTTCAAATGTTAGTGGTGTAAGTCAGACTGTTTTGTAGTGTAAATAAGTAGAATTTGTTTATGTTTTTAATAAGGGTTATATTTAATGCATCAGATTTCTGAGACAATTCTCACCCTTCTTTTGGCGAGCAGGCAACTTCAGGCTGCATCATCACACCTGTAAATTCGATTCTGTTTAATTATAGTGGCACAAATGCCTCTTCGGATGCGTTGAAAATTGTAACTTCCAGTTTTGTCTTCCTACTCCTTCCCTCTAGAATATTTAGAGTATTTTTCAAGCTTTGACACCTGCATTAGACCCTGATATAATATTATAGATGATTGTGTTCTTTTTTATTTTTTTTTATTTTTTTTCCCAAAAGATAAAATCCTTGCCCTAGGCATCACATTAATTTTTAAGGAAGCTTTTGTTTTATAAATTCAGTACATCTGAGTGTTTTGAGAAACATTTCCTTCTTTCCAAGAGAGGCCTTTTCATTATTACACAGAAACACTCTGGATAATAATGTAATAAAATTAAAAGGGGATATTTGCTTGCAAAGACATGCTCCCCTCACAAAGGACAGCTGGGACAGAAGCGTCAGAGTGCACCAGATGGGCACGTGTCCCTCACTCAGAGCGTTTACTTTTGAAACCTGAGGGCACCATCATTTCCAGGGAACATCCCTTTGTCCATGGCAGGCTTCTCTGTGCCTGGAAAGGCAAATTTGCAGCAAAGAGACTATTGCATAAATTGTACACCACATTCCACTCCACCCCACATTATGGCGGTCTCTTGCCTTATTCTTAGCAGGCTTATTCTTAGAGGGCTCTGCTTTTTCTCATTTCCATCCTGGAGAAAGGCTGACACCATAGAGATGAGGTGAAAGCTACAGGGGGCCTTTGCAATAAAGCCACACAGGGCTCTTTAAACTCCTACAGCTGCAGTGTTGTGCAAATCCAAAGTAGGGGCAACACTTTTCTGGAGATCCCCGTGACCGCCATGGAGAGTGTTCCCACGCCTGGCCCCGCAGTCATGTACATGGCCTCCTTTTGTGCCACCAATCATCTGTGCTGCGGGCAGCACCGTTATCACCCCCTCTCTAGAGGCGAGGCTAGGGAGGGTTGAGAACCTGCACCGCAGGTTACAGAATGCGCAGTGGGGGAACAGGTGTTGAGAGGCAGCTGCTCCTCTCAGAGGCTGGTGTCTACACTGCTGGTTCCTCTTCTTTCTGAGTGACGAGTGAGGTGGCATCATCATCATCGTGCTGCCTAGGAACGAGTCCCACGTACTCCACAGTCACGTTTCCTGGATGCCAACTGTGTGCCTAATTGTTTTGGTGGAAGGGATGCAATCATGATAAGATGCTTGCCTTAAGGGAACAGAGAGGCTACGGAGGGATTTAAGAATCTTGCAGGAGATGTTATCAGGGCGCAGGGCAGACTGTGAGGAACAGCCCTAGCACGAGCAGGAGAAGTGCCCTTTGGACCAAGGGAGGCTGGGAAGGTGGGCGTGTGCAGGGTGGGTACAACTGCACACCTACAGTGGAACCTGCTGGGCAGTCCTGCTGCTATTGCAAAGTCTGATTTGCAATCCATCTAATTCTGAAACAGGCCTTGGGGAGGAGCAAATGTGTAAAATCACATTTGTTTTCAAATGCACAGCAAACTTTTTTTTTTTTTTTTTTTTTTTTTTGGTGGGGCGGTGTCATTGTACCCATTTTTCTTGCATTGGAAAGAGACTGACATTTACCGCAGACCTGCTGGTGCTTGGTGGGCGGGAGGGAGGAGTCCTCCCCAGTGGTGTCTTATCTACAGGCCCCATCTGTGAGGAGGAATTTGCATGCAATCAGCGTTGACTTAGAGCTCCCTGTGCTATTAATAGAGTCACGGAAAGGACTCAGAAACCAGGCCTGCTCGGGATGAAACTAGCAAGCGCTGTCCTCCTGTGAAATGAAGAGAAATGCAGGCAGAGACCAAGCAGGTGGATAGCCAGACAGATCTCTGGCTTCGGGTCAGACCTAATGAAAAACAAAATAAAACAAATCCTGCCACTGCTAAGGATGGAATCTATCACATGGTTTTTGTGACGTTCTCTCTTTAAAACAAGCACAGTGGAAGGAATGCCAGCACACTGGGTTTCCTGAGTTTGGTGTTCAGTTGGCCACGATCTCAAGATTAACCCTAACCCCACCCCTAATCCTCATCTGTCCTATCTGTCTTGGGCCAGCTGTATTTAAGAGGGAAAGGGGTGTTTTTCAGGCCACTGTGTTAGTCCACCTGTTTAACAAACTCCTTTTCTTTCTTTTTTTTTTTTTTTCTTCCATTTTTTGGCCGGGGTTGGTTTTGAACCTGCCACCTCCAGCATGTGGGGCCGGCGCTTACTCCTTTGAGCCACAGGTGCCGCCCAACATGCTCCTTTTCAAGAGTTCTGCCCACTGATACAACTCAGGTGTTGCTGCATCGTTGGTCGCAATTGTTTACTTTGCATTTCAGAGCCAGACTTTGCTCTGAGGCTCACAGTTGCAAACAAGCAAAGAAACATGGTTTTCTTTCTTGCCACCCGGCAGTGGCTCAGCCTCACAAGGCAGCCTTCAGTTTCTTTGATTTCTTCTGCCAACCCCCCTTTGGGGGACTCTGGACAGTGTCACCACCTCTGAGTACAGAAAACCCACCTGGAGAAAGAATGAGGGATACATTAAAGGGTGATCTTAGGGAATGCCACAGGATGCCTCCACCCTGACCATGCTGATGTGTGGTCAGCATCCTTGAAGGGTGACCTCCATCCTTACCAGGCTGGATGTGTGGTCACTTGCCCGCCACTCAACACAGCAGCAAGGCCCTTGCACCCTGCCCCTGTCGGGGTCGGAGAAGGATTTAGAGGTTCTCAGGAACCTCAAGAATAAAAGTGTTGCTGCTGGGGAGCCTTGGGTAATGTTCAAAGATACAGCGTAATTCTAACCAGAGTCTGGCTTAACAGGCCTGGTTCTAATGGATTAGCCATTCCATAACAGACTCTTCCCAGGACTAAAGTAGTTGTGGGAGAATGGAAAGCAGCAGGCAATGTGGAACCCTTCACTTAAAGGCTCACTTACTTGGGCAAGAGTGTTCTGGTTTAGTGTATGTAGAAGACACTCATTTTTAGATCTGTACAGACAGTGAACATGGTAGGGCCTTAACAAGTACTTTGTATATGTGAAATCTTGGAGAACAGGTGCCAGATATCTTCAAGGCCGTGTCCAGAGTGCCAAGGATGGCCAGGAACACCATCGTGATGAGGCTGTCCTGGCTTTCTTCTGTCTACGGAGGTAAAGGTCCAACCAGGGGGGTGGAGTAAGATGACCCTGCAAGGATGTTTAAGGCACCAGGAGGAATTTATGCCCCACAGTTTCTATGTAAATGCAGGATCAGAATTTAAAAATCAACCTTCATGTTTCTACTTATCAAAAACTGTAAGACCATAGCTCAGTGGTTAGGGTGCTAGCCACATACACCAGGGCTGCTGGGTTCAAACCCAGCCCAGGCCTGCTAAACAACAATGAAAACTACAAAAACAACAACAAAACAATAGCTGGGTGTTGTGGCAGGTGACTACCTAGTAAGACTTTATCTCAAAAAAAAAAAAAAAATCAAAAACCTATAAGACCTAAAAAAGCAACATCCAAGTTCTCTTTATCATGTGTGCTCCACACAGAATGTAGCTTGAACTGCCAGCCGTGTTGCCCTTGGAGTCAATGCGTCTCTTGTCTGTGTTAAGTTTCCCTCCTTCCCTCCCTTCCTTTCTTTCATTTTATCAATGGGACCTCCTTGAAATGTGAAAATAACATGCTTACTTCTGGTGCACCCTGACAGAGGCTGGTCTGCTGGAACATTCAAAGGAATGGGAAGCGCCCCCCCCCCCCAAGGACACTAGTGGGGTCAGGGAATTGAGGCACAAAGAGCACTTCAAGGAAGGAAGCTGGACACCAGGGAGTCCTTGAGAGATGACAGGAAGAGGTGGAAAGGGACACCAGGGTGGAGCTCCCGTCAATCTTAGGATGGTAGTGGGGATGGCAGACAGTGGGAGTCAGTGAGGTTGGATAATGCTTTTAAGAGGAACGGAGGGATTTGCACCAAGGGATGACTGATAGGGCTGTGTCTGAGGTCAGCTCTGCTCTGAACTGGATGTTGGCCTCAGTGTGTGGAATTGTGAGGTATCATGTTGGCCTCAGTGTGTGGAATTGTGTGGTGTCATGTTGGCACCCGTGTGTGGAATTGTGAGATGTCATTTTGGCACCAGTGTGTGGAATTGTGTGAGTTTCATTCCGATCCTGCACAAGAAGCAGGCTCAGCAGATGAGCTGACAGGAATTTTGCCAGCATGGAGGGTAACCACAGGTGACTGGGCACAGGAGTTTGGGTGACTAGCAAGGAGGAGGGCACAGTGGTGGGCCATGAGGGGAGCAGGGTGCTTGCCCGTGGAGGTGATGGCCCCAGACGGTGTTTGTTAGAAAGCTGGGACAGAGAGGGACAGTATATATTCCAGAGGAGGAACTTTCTGGGTGTCCTTGGTTGTGGGACATGTCTGCAGGGTGGTGGAGGGAAGGCGCCTTCCTCCCCTTCTGCTTTATCTCTCTTCTTCCTCCCTCTTTGCCTCCCTTCCTCCTCCCTCCATCCCCCCCCCCACCTTGTCTTACCTTTTTCCTTTTCCTTTCTTTTCTTTCTATTTAAGAGATAGTATCTCAGTCTGGTTCCAGTGCTGTGGCCTCAGCCTAGCTCACAGCAATGTCAAACTCCCAGGTTCGAGTCATCCTCCTGCCTCAGCCTCCCGAGTAGCTGGGATGATAGGCACCCAGCACAATGCCCAGCTATTTTTAGGGACAGGGTCTCCCTCTTGCTCAGGCTGGTCTCAAACTCCTGAGCTCAAGCACATTTCTTTCCTGAGCCTCCCCATGAGGGTTACCGGCGTGAGCCGCCTTGCCTGGCCCTGAGGCAGCTTTCTGTTCATACAGGGGCTCAGGCCCCCTGGCTGAGAGCCGAGGTACCAAATTTCACATAGTTCAAATAGTTTAATAACAGAGCTCTAGGCTGTGTGTGAAGCATCATCTCACATAACTCTTTGTAGCAGGAAAAAAAATTGTTACCTTGGTCATCTCTCTCTCTCTTTTTTAGTGTTTTCCCTACTTCATTCAGTTCTTTTTTCTCCTTACCAAAGTAACCCACATGGTGCAAAAGCAAAGCACACAGGCAGGAAGAACACGGGAAGGGACGGCTTCACGTACCCCCGCCCAGAGGGGCAGCCTCACTCCCAGCTGGCTGCACAGCTTTCTTTGGTATATGTGGCCAACACTCCATAGCAGGAGTCCTCACACTTTTTAAACAGGGGGCCAGTGCACTGTCCCTCAGACCATTGGAGGACCAGACTATAGTTTAAAAAAAACAAAACTATGAACAAATTCCTATGCACACTGCACATATCTTATTTTGAAGTAAAAAACAAAACGAGAACAAATACAATCACACCGTCTCACGTGGCTTGCGGGCCGCAGTTTGAGGATGCCTGCTCTATAGTAGTATCAATAGTAAGGTATGAGTATTGAGAGTATTTTACACAAACTCTATACACTGTTTTGCAACTTTCTTTTTTCACTCAACCAGATATTTGGACATTTTTCCTTTTCAGCATTTTGACTTGCGTTTCACTTTTATTAGACTCTAGTGTAATCCCTCTGTGAGGGATGTCCAAGTTCCCACCAATTTCTTCTTCCTAGTTCAAGCAGTGCTGTAGTGAATATTCTTTTCTGTAAATGTATGTTCTTGTGAGAACAACTTTGAAATAAAAATTCAGCAAAGTTAAAATGCTGAATCAGAAAGTATTTAAAATTTTAAGTTTTCTGATATTGCCTAAGCTAGTGCCCTCCTTTTTCTCCGTGAGGATAGGAGACAGAGGGATGATCTTTGGGAAAGCTGGTTTCCTCATACTCTTACGCACCCTAGATAGTATCATTCTGTTTTATATTTGTCAGGGGAAATATGCTCCTCCAATGTTTAAAGTTCCCTTTCTCTTGCACATCAAGCTGAGACTCTATGTGTTTTACTCTGTGACTGTCTTCTCCTAAGAATTCTCTGATCAAATTCTGTGGGCTCGTTTCTATTGGATTATACATCTTTTTCTCATTGATTATGTATGTTATCTACGTGTTAAGGACATTAGGATTTTCCTTATTGTATGTTGCAAATATTTTTCCTACAGTTTTTTTTTTGTTGTTGTTGTTTCATTTTATTGTGGAGTCTTTTGCAATAAATCCCTGTGGTCAGACACAGCCCTTTGTTAATGAATTATCAATACCAAATGGACCTTGTTCATTGGGCAACCCCCTAATAGCACTGAAGCAGAAACTCAGAACAAATGTCTCTGCTGCTTCTGGAATTACCTGATGCTTGCATACTTAACACAAAGTTCATTTATTTAAGGTCATTTGCAGCAGGTGTATCTGTGACTGATTTGGCTCATGCTGTTTATCAGTTACCTAAATTTTAAAACAAGCAGCTCAGTGCCAGTCACCTATACCCTCCTCTGCTAGTCGAGGCATCATGTACCTTTTACACCCAATCTCGCTTGCAGTTTACAGAAAATTGTTAGAGAAAGAACATTGTTGTCATAATATTTTTTTTCATTCTGAGTTAAGACAATAGCCAGAAGAGAACCAAGATGACACAATTATAGTCTTTTAAATGTTTTACCTTTAGTCATTTGAAGGTGCAATTGCCCATCAGCTGCTGGTGCCGACAGTAGCTGTTTCTTGCCTGCCAAGTTTCATCAGTAACAAGCATCTTCTGAATGCATTTATGCAGCTGATTTTTAGCAAGTAAATACACCACATTTAGGAAGGAGGAAGCCTGCAGGAAATAAGCTTCTTTGACAGCCTTTGATGCTGTGAGTCTTGACTTTGAGAAAAACTATTTTGTTTTGTTTACACAACTTGACATTTTGGTTTTGTTCTGTGCTGCCTTGCAATTAAGCAAAGGGAAAGGAGAGAAGTGAAATGACATTACAGTTTATGTTGAAACAGAGAGGATTACCATATTCACAGAGAAGATGCTTTGCTGTTAACCTTTCTTAGTAACTTTCTCCTTGCAGAAGGTTCTGAAAGCGTGTCCCAGCTTGGAGAGGGATGCTCTGTACAAGACACAGCTCTTCCAGGCAGGAGTGGGTGTTGCTAAGGTATCATTGGCCAAGGCAGGTTGCAGTTCTCTTGGTTTGGGAGAAGGAAAGGGAATCTTTGCACAGAACAGTATAAACTGACTTGTAATAGCCACCGGTGATGATACTTGCTGAATCCACACTGTAGAATATACGTCCACGTACGTGCATGTGGATTTGTGTGAGACACAGACACAAACACTAGTAATAGGTACCATCACATGAAGCGGATTTCCTTGCACCAAAAGCCAATAAAGCCCTTAGCTACTTGTGACTCTGCAGATGGCCTCTGCTTGTTTACTCTTCCCAAATTAGTTCTGTGCTGCGTGCTACCTGCCAAGACGGCCGTCCCTAGAACCTCATTTCCTGTAGGAGAGTCTGAATCCTAGTCAGTTTCCTCAATGCCTCTGCTTTGCAAAGGCTCCAAAGTCTGAAGTGAAGCATTTCTTTTCCTTTTTGTCAATTTCAAAGTATTAAGGGGGTGCAAATGTTTTTGTTATCACATGGGTAGTTTTACTAGTTATCTGCATAAAAGAAAAGAAATCACTTTATGAAAAAGACAACTACACCCAAATGTTCATCACAGCATGGTTCACAAATCGCAAAGCTGGGGAATCAGCCAGGTACCTGTGAGTTCCCGAGTGGGTCACAGCATGTGGCGTGTCTATACCATGGCGTACTGCTCAGCCAGGAAGAGTGATGAGCCAATGTGTGTTACAGCAGTTTGGGTGAGGCCTTTCTGGTTCTGACAGCCTACTGGTCTTTGCTGCTATACAGGGCTAGCCAGGGCTGGCACCGAGGTCCTCGCGCAGAAGCCCCTGTCCCCACACACGCTGTCTAAATGCAGCTACTGGTGCTGGGGAGGGCTAGCCAGGGCTGGCACCGAGGTCCTCGTGCAGAAGCCCCTGTCCCCACACACGCTGTCTAAATGCAGCTGCCGGTGCTGGATGGGGCTGGCTGGCATGAGGTCCTCATGAAGAAGCCCCTGTCCTAGCGCACGCTGTTTAAACGCCAGCTGCTGGTGCTGGACATCAGTTTCTCTTTTTTCTCTTGAAGCAGCAGTGGGCTAGGTGGTAGGTTCTGCCCTTGTTTGGGGAAGGAGAAGAATGACCCCCAGGGTGAGTGCTGTCTAAATGCCCATGTCCAGCTCCACTCCTCCTTGGCCCCCTTTGGCCCTCCTTTGCCCTTCCGTTCACGTTTTGTGGTCAGGCTGCTGTGCCCTGGGACAGCCTCCTGGTGTTTGATGGTTGAGTGGCGCATGGTGAGTACTTGCAAACGTGTTTATTGGACTTCTTAAGGGTTGCTGGATAGAGTTCCTACAGAGAGCCAATTTCAAGAACCTAAGTGTGATTAAAGTAAGGACATGTCATAGCCACGAGGGACAGAAAGATTAGCGTGCCTCACTGCCTCTCTTTGCCGTCTTATGTGGGCAGGTGGCATTGAACTTATTTCCCGCTCTCTTCCTCTGTGACCCTTTCCGTGACCCATCTGCCTGCCAATTTGACGTGCCGCATACGTGCTGTCGTCAGGGGATGGTTTGCTCTGCACTGCGTTGATAGTAAAGGCCTGGGTCCCGCAGATGAATCTCTGTCCTCAAAATGCACTTTATTCTTCACTTCGCTATTCTAGACTGTAAATGTGTGTGTGCCTCAGTTCTGCACGTGTGGAAAGCTCAGAGCAAATCAGGACGTCAGGGAAGCCAGGACCAAGGGAACAGAGATTGTCATTGTTTTTCTTGGCTATCAGTTTTCTATTTGAGTTTCTAAGAAATCAGCATTTGTGACAAAACAGGAAACTTTCTGCAGGAAGAAGTTTCTGCAGCCTTCGCCTAGAGATTGAAACATAGTGGGGAAGGATGGGGAAACAGGCCTGAAAAGCTAAGGCGTCGTTGGCTGTAATACTTAGTTGGAAATTCGTTGTGTAGAATATTGATTTTGCTTCTCTAAACTCATTTAGCTCTTAAATCATTAACCTCTGGGTCTTATCATCTCCCTAATAATGTTACCATTTTTAAACAGCCAGAATATTAATTTCATATTCTTAAGCTCAGGACTAATATTGTTTTACCTTGAGTTTACATCTCAAATTAAAATGAATAGTGTGATTAGCATTATTTTAAAAATCCTTTCCATTGAGAAGGTACCATGATAAATTATCCAGGATTCAAGTTGCCCAATTAATTCAGGCAAGAATAATAAAAATATAGGGGATCACCTAAGTACTATCTATAATACCAACAACGTGTTAACACCCACCACCACTACCTCCAAGAAAGTAATACACAGTTACTAACTCTCAGCGGCTGGAATACAAAAGTACAGCCGTGCAACTAAACACTTCACTCAGGTCTCTTAATTTAACCCCTGCAACTACGCCTTGTGGTGCTTTATTCATCTTCTCTGGTTTGCAGGGAAGAAAGCAAAGTCGGGGGAGGTGAGGTCCCTTGCATGGGGTTGCCTGGCAGCTGCTAGCCTACCCTGCATCTCAGTAGCAGGAGAGGATTTCTGCCCTGGGGAATTTAATTGCTGCGGTTTCACAAACACGCTGTGGCCTCAGCGTGTTTGTGAAACAAGGCTGTTTGCACAAGCGGCCTCTGGTGGTTTCCTTGCAGCTCCTACATGCTTGGATCCCATCAAGTCCCAAGTTCTGGAGTTGACCTCACATCCTGTAAAGGACATTTGTTCAAAATTAAGCAAGGGATAATGAATGAGTGTGGGCGGCGACTCACATGTAAGGAGAATCCTGAAGGGCTCAGTTTCCTTGGGAGAGGACCATCACCTCGGGCCACACTGCACTCACAATGCTTCTGCCCTTCTGCCCTCTGCGTCAAACAGGAGGTTTAAGGTGGCATCTACCACCAGCTGTGGCTGGTCTCAAGAGCTTCCTTTGCACTGGCTTCTGTCACAGTCAATAGAAATGTCCCATGAGCCTCTGGCCAACTAAATTCATAGTGCACAGCAAAGCCCCGGTCACCTCCCAGGGCAAGTTCAGCTGCAAATTCTATACCAAGCTGCACCAGAGGACCCAATCCTTATTTTCTGCAAGAAGGGGAAGTCTGGGCAATACAGTGGTGGACCTGGGTGGAGAGTGGACAGAATGTTCACCCAGAAAGCTGCCTTTCAAAATGCTCCTCCAGTGTGATCCCCCAGCCCGGTGTGACGTCGATGACCCTGTGGTCGTGGTGTCCACTGGCACAGACCCAGAGTACTTTCCACTGGCCTCAGCCGTGCTGACTTGGGGTTTTCTCCCAGACACACGAGTGTAATTCCACCAAAGTGATGCAATGACTCTATTCTTCCCTGTGCCTTTGCCTTATTTGCTCAGGAAAACAAAGGCGTGCTCTGTGAGCAGGAAAATGAGTCGGATTCATTCAAATTATTTCCAGCAAATGCAACAATGCAGAAACAACACAAGTTATTGTTAATCCAAGAAGATGGTGGAGTAGAGCTGTGGAGGGGTCCCCAGAGCGGACAGCGGTGCAGGAGGATACATCTCACGTTTCAACTGTGATGAGGGCAGGGGTGGGCCGAGTGGAGGAATCCCAGCATCATCACAGCAGCCAGGTGCAACCAAATAAGGATGGACATCCAGGAGGCAGTAGGGACTCAGAGAGGAGCAACCCAGCAGGGAGACGGCAGCCAAGCACAGACAGGGTCCCTTGTAGAACATTTTGGTTTTCCATGTCTCAACTGCCTTAATGACCCCAGTTAGATGCATATTATGATTATTTACTGTGTTTGAACGTTACATGTCAAATTGCCTGAAGCCAGCCAAATCTCCTTATCAGTGCAGTGTAGTTGTTGAAACCTGTGAAATGCAGACATCTCCTTTCATTCTGTGTCAGCATTAACTAAACATGTAGTCACATGTAACCTGTCATTGTAAAGCATGGTCCCAGACCTGCATCATCACCATCTTGTAAGAGCAATTTTTTTTTTTTTTTAGAAATTACAGTTCCTAGGATGCCCCATTCCCTACCCAATTTACTGAATCAGGACTTTCATTTTAGCATGGTCCCCACGTCACAAATCTGCCCATTAAAACCTGAGGAACATTGACACACGTTGTGCACATGCTGGAGGACCCAGATGCTGAGAACAATGTCTTGGTTGTTACTTTGGGTCAGTCAGCAGAATGAAAGAAAAAAGAACATATAAGCTAATCTCATCAGTTTCTTCATCTCACACGTGCTTACCTTTTCATAGCTGTTTTAAAAATAATTAAGGATACGTATTGAACACATTTTGAGCAAAATGTTTATGTTAAGACATGTGGACATGAGGAAAATATTAAAAAGGATGATGAGCCCAAAATTAATGGATGTGGGGAGTCCGGATGAATGAAAACCAATTAGAATACAGTGCTGGGTGCCTGGATCCATGACTGTCAGGCAGGGTCAGCCCTATGGTCAGACCCCTTCAGAGAGGGGGGTTTTCCCTGCTCAGTTTCAGGTAGGGATGCCCACACACAGCTTATGTTGTTCCTGCCAAAAATTCAAGCGACTTTCTTCTTGCTCAGTTGTTAGGGGAGATAGAAGGCCCCCTTCTGTTGTCGTTCAGGAAGTGGGAATATGCTAAGTACTGGTGTCCACCTGTTCCTGCTAGTTCACAGTTCTGGAAAATAGCCTGCAGGTGTTCCATTCCCAGTGCCTGCCTTCAACCTGGATGTCCAGTTTGGTGTTTGACCAGTGGAGTCCCCGGTGACATGTACTGCAAGGGTCACATTAGATATAGCACACAAAAGCAGAACCCCACATCTTAACTGCTATGACATTTTCCCTACTTCTCTCTGAAAATCCCCCAAAGCAAATATCAAGTGAGCATCCAGGAGGAACACCACCTGTGAGGGCTCCGAGAGGAAGCACGCCACCTTCCTGTCTCTCCCAGCGTATGAAATACAGATAAATAATCCAATTTATGACTTTTTTTTGGGGGGGGATCCTATTTATTTCTTGCATGTGTAATCTTTTGATCTTGATTTTGTTCCACAGTCAAGATAAATCATATGGTTTTGAATTTTCCATCACTGGGGTCTCTTGAGCTCCACAGGAATGGAGAATAGTGGCACTGAAGTTTTAGGAATTCTGACCATTTATTTTAAAAAGCACTAGATCGAGTTTGCCTACATGAGATAGACACAGCTTCTAACCAGAGACGATCATCCTGTTTGTACAGTGGCAGATACACCATGATGTCTGGGGTGATGGATGTGCTAATCTTGTATAAGCTGACACAGAATTACCTTTCTAGGGTCAGTGGCAGTGGGATAGCTCTGGGCCACTTGACAGGGGCTTCAAATGAGCACCAGAACACAGCCCTTCAGGGCTTCAGCACTGGAACAACGCCTGGCACCTCACATGTCCAGGGGAGAGTCCAGCCACCACCAGGTCGGCAAATACTGTAATTCTCATCCATCTTAACACTCAGCAGTCCCATCACCAACCTGTGGGTCAGGGATTAACTTGCTGAGTAAAATAGCTTGGGGGGCACTATTTAGGATTTCCTTGTGTTTCCTGGAATGACATGGGGCAAATGGCAAATGCTGTCTTAACAAGTCATGCCCAGCGGATGCTAAGGGGCTGTTAGTGTATATTCAGATATATCTACACACACGGATGTAATCTTATATGCTACATTTTTATATAGCATTTCTCTCTCTCTCTCTCTCTCTCTCTCTCTCTCTCTATATATATATATATATATATATATATATATATATATATATTGTTTTTTATTTTCTTAATGAGCCTGATATTTCCAAAAGTATAGTTACTTCAACAGCATTTTCTTCAATATTTTGTCTGAGTCTGTCTGCCTTGTCGAAAAAAATCCAAGGCTGAATTAACTGAAATAGCAAGACAATTTATCTGTACTGCATAACACAATCAAGTTCAAAAGCTTACACATAGAAGAAAAAATATAGGACCCCCTAAACGTCCTCATTGGGATTATTTATCTGGAGTCCATAAGCGGGCAGAAACACTAACGTGGCGTGCCTCCTCTCAGAGCTTGGACAGGTGGTATTTGCCGTGGCTTCTCAGTTGATATTTGCTTTGGGGGTATTTTTAGACAGGAGCAGGCAAAACAGCACAGGAGTTGAGCAGGAGATGTGGTGGTGTGGCTCAGGGCAGTGGCATCTAAAGTGACTCTTGCACAAACAGGTGTCTTAGCTACACTGTAAAAGGGAAGGGCAGCGAGCGCTCACGGTGGCCGCCATCCTAGGTGCTGTTTGGCACAGCGCTCCTCCTGGCAGCCCCATGGTTGTCCTTTGTCACCTGGGTCTCACAGAGCATAGAAGGGAGAAGTGCAGCACATGGTGCTGCGGGGTGGGACCCCTGTCTCTAGACACCGGTCCTTGTCCCTGGTCATATCAAGCACTTCTCTCTCCTGCATAGTGAAGCTCAGAGCCTGGCTCTTAATAATGGCTTAATACTTGTTTGTGGAATGAATTAATGAACAATTCTTTAGAATTTAGCCTTCCTCTGCAAACTACATTGAATCTTGACTAAAGAAGGACCCAGATTTTCTTGTTTCCAAGTTTCCATCCTTAGAATTACAAGAAGTCTTGTCAGGAAGCCCTCACTTTGCGTTTCAAATGTCGTCTCCACAGTTAAATAACAAAGTGCTCTTGAAATGGCTCATTTTCCCTGCTTGTTTCATTCGGGAAACAAAGTGAGAAAGCTTTGAAAATAGAACATTTCATTTATAAGCTAGCCCGCAGCCCACCACCAGTAATTCAAAACTATCATTCTGTATAAATTGGTATCATTATACCTTGAGAATGTTACTGAAAAATAATATTTGCAGACCTCTGACTTGCAATATATTGCTCTGAAAGCAAAAATAATACATCAGCATCTGTTCCCATGGGAGATTTCTGTTCATAAGTCTTAGGAGAGAAATATGTTAGACCTTTGTAAGATCAATCTTATGAAAAATTAAATGTTTAATGGACTCTGGGCTTTACAAATGAGATTCTGGCTGAAGATCTAAATAGTATGGGGTACAGAGTATGGCTTTCAGGAAAGAAAGGACTGAAAGGAAATCAGAAATCTGAGCCTTTGTCAGCAGATTAAGCCAAATGTCCCACCATTCCTGGCTGTGTGATGGCCTGAACTGTTCCTCTGTTGTTAGTCCCTGCCCAGGTTGGTTGTGCAGGGTACCTACAAAGAAAATGATCCCTTTGGGCATCGAGTAGAAAACTTTCATGGGGACATGTTCAATATCTGATTGTGGTCCTTTGAAATACTGAGATTTGAGGAAATATTTAGGGAAGAGTTCAGATATGGATGGATACAGGATATTTTAGTTGAAAGAATCTGTATTCTAAACACAGCTGTAAATTTGTGTGGAGATAGAAATAACCTAAAGGAGAAACCATCCGTAGGAAGGAACAGGCTCTGACTTTGGAGATATGAATTTGCTTTTAAAATAAAAGTGCTTTCACTATTAAAAAAAAGCTGTCCCTGGAACTCTGAGACCCCAGCCATTGCAACACAGCCTGTGGAAGGGGGGAGCTTCTAAAACACACATTGAAGGAGTGAGTGAGGAAGCTTGGAGTCCCACGTTGCATCTGAAAGGCATTTTTGAAATTAATGGAGGATTTTTTTTTAGTAGTTTTGTGTTTACAGAAAAGTTGAGTAGAAAGTACAGAGGTTTGGTACAGTCCTTCTCCCCACACACATTTTCTTAATCATTCTCAAGTTATAGAGGGTGGAATGCTTGGTACAATTGAGTCAATATGGATACAATATCAAATCAGGCCATGTCCGTGTGATTAACGAGGTCCATCTAAATGTTGTTTGTTTTTTTAATTTTAATTTCAGATAAATATGAGAGTACAAAAGTTTAGGCTTCATTGTTTTCAATTCTAAGGTAAAGTTGGAGTTGGAGTTGAGCCCGTCACCCCCTGGGTGTCCTGAATACGTCACATTGTGCACATGCGGTGAGACTCCGCCAGCCACCCTGTGTCTCCCCGTACCCCCCCCCCCCCCGTCCCCTCCTCTCCCACTTGTGTGTGTCTTTCATGTGCCCATGTCAGTTGTTTATCTTTGGTTTCATATTAGTATTCAGGGTGTTGGATACTTGCTTTCCATTCTTGTGATACGATGCTAAGAATGTGTTTCAACTCCATCCAGGTCAACGCAAAACACGTGACATCTCTGTCTTTGTTATGGCTGAATAGTCCTCCATGTGTATCTTTGTTATGGGAAAATAGTGCTCCATGGTGTGTCTGTGTTATGGCTGAATAGTGTTCCATAGTGTGTTTTTGTTGTGGCTGAATAGTGCTCCGTGGTGTACATAGACTACAGCTTGTTAGTCCATCCATGGGCTGATGGGCACTTGGGTTGGGAAGTCCCTTTTTTATGTGACATTTCTTCACAGCACTTTCTTTGTGCCTAGGCACCCCAGCATGTATGAAGGATGACTTCTACTTGAAATGAAGGTCACAGCTGCATGGCCTTTGCTGAATAGGAGGTGCCATGGAGGGCAGAACACTACTCCCTCTGCTGCTCTGCCTCATCTGTGCTGTTTTACATGTTGTTGTGTGAACAGAACAGGGCATTTTTCCTTCACAGTATAAGCAGGGGTTACATTGCCTGTTTGTTTTCTTCTATTTCAACTCATTAAGCTAATTACCATTTTCAAAGTAATAAGGCTTAAATTAGTGTTGCAGCCAAATAACCCCAAGCCCCAGCGCCCAGGTTGTCTGCTTGGCTGTACCGGATAACACTGCAATAAATGTCTGCCTGTTAATGATTTATCATGGGACACAAATTGCTAAAGTGGCCCTTGGGTGTCTTATTGCTTGGTTCTGAGGATGACATTTATGAATACGGTGTGGGTTCTACGAATGTTTATCACTCAGTTAAAAATTGAGAGAGATTGAGCACACTTGAGCCTGTGGCATTTGCAGTCAGATGGCAGAAATATGTCTTGTAATGAATGATTTGAGTGTTGTTTCCACATCAGAAATCATCTCTGCCACCCTGTAAGCAGCTGACTCCATGGTCCTTCTCCCCTCACTCTGGGCCAAGGAGGTGAGCGTGCACCCAGAGTGCACAGCCTGTCTCCTCAGGTCGTGACCTACCTGCTGGGTACGGTATATTCGGCATCCTGTATTACTTATTTCTGTCACAGAACATACCTGGTGTCCTTGTAGAATAGCAGTTGTGGTCACTCTGATGGCTAAATGAACTCCACCCCAAATTTGGTTCCTGTTTCGAGGTCATTGGCACAGGACACCCAGAAAGAAGATGTGAGCATCTAACCCTATGGACCCCAGTTATCCATACCAATTTAACCCTATCTGCAAATTCCCGTGCAATTTTCACATTATTTCACTTATTTTGTTGTTACATCAATCTAAGAATATCTTCTTTCCATAATATTCAGTGTCAGCAACTAGTATGTAGGTAAATGGGTTTACAAGTTTCCCTGGCTCTTGGGATTAAGCAACCATCAATGAATAGAGGCGATACAGGAAGATGGGAAAAGAGGGCCAAGCCAGGTTTCCAGGTTCTTGAGTCCAAATGGGTATGGAAGGAGGGTTTCTAGGGGAACAAAGGATAGTTCCTAAGCTGATCGAGGAATCAGGGAAAAGAGACTGATTCCGCTTTGTGGACCTCTGCAGTGGGGGCTCACATCAGTGTGGCCCAGGTGCAGGCAGGAATGTGAATCATCCCAGCCTTCCTGTGGCAGTGAAGGAAGGAGACCCAGGATTCCCAATCAGCTCATGCAGCACAGCAGGACAGACAGAGGGAGGCTGAAGAACATCAAGATGCAGCCGGGTGAAGGTGGCTCACGAGGCCTATAATCCCAGCACTCTGGGAGGTTGAGGGGGGTGGATTGCTTGAGCTCAGGAGTTCAAGACCAGCCTGATCAAGAGCAAGACTGCCTCTACTAAAAATAGAAAAATTATTGTGGCATCCTGGTGGTTGCCTGTACTCCCACCTAGTCAGGAGGCTGAGGCAGGAGAATGAGCTGAGCCCAGGACTTTGAGGTTATCATGAGCTAAGCTGACACCACTGCACTTTAGTCTGGGCAACAGAGTGAGACTTTATCTCGAAAAAAAAGAAAATGTGGAGTCAGATGGCCAGCACCACGCGGATCCCCGTGGAAACCAGGTGTATATATTAGTTTGGCACATCTTCTGACGTGAGAGCAGAGCTGGCAATAGCTTCCTGCATGGAGTCCGTGGTGCACCCTCTTCTTCAGACTAACCATAATGGATTTAGAGTCATATTTGCCTCCACTTTATGCTTCCCTCCTTCGCACCTGTGAAGTTGAACAGTTGTTCATATCTTCACAGCATGCTTGTGATTATGGGTCTGATGGGGCCACTGCTACGTACTTGGAGGGTTCAGTGGGGCTGAATAAAAACATGTAATAAAGCCCCTGGGGTGTGAAGAGCACTCAACAACCATGGCAGCAAATGTCATTGACATCATTATTTTGTTTTTTATTTTTTAAGTTTATTTTTATTTTTTTTTATTAAATCATAGCTGTGTACATTAATGCGATCATGGGGCACCATACACTAGTTATATAGACCGTTTGACACATTTTCATCACACTGGTTAACATGGCCTTCCTGGCATTTTCTTAGTTATTGTGTTAACACATTATATTCTACATTTAGTAAGATTCACATGTACCCTTGTAAGATGTACCGCAAGTGTAATCCCACCAATCACCCTCCCTCTACCTATCCACCCCCCTCCCTTCACTCCCTCTCCCCCTTCCCCATATCTTCAGGTTATAACTGGGTTATAGCTTTCATATGAAAGCCATAAATTAGTTTCATAGTAAGACTGAGTACATTGAATACTTTCTCTTTCATTCTTGAGATACTTTACTAAGAAGAATATGTTCCAGCTCCATCTATGTAAACATGAAAGAGGTAAAGTCTCCATCTTTCTTTAAGGCTGCACAATATTCCATGGTATACATATACCACTATTTATTAATCCATTCATGGATCGATGGGCACTTGGGTTTTTCCATGACTTAGCAATTATGAATTGGGCTGCAATAAACATTCTGGTACAAATATCTTTGTTATAATGTGATTTTTGGTCTTCTGTGTATATACCTAGTAGAGGAATTATAGGATTGAATGGCAGATCTATTTTTAGATCTCTAAGTGTTCTCCAAACAT
>CAUYPK010006079.1:0-20278 GCA_963574355.1 Loris lydekkerianus | reverse complement strand
TTCTTTTCTTGTTGTGTCTTTCCCTGATTTGGGGATCAAGGTGATGTTTGCTTCATAGAATGTGTTGGGTAATAATCCTTTTTTGTATATTTTGGAAGAGGTTTAGGAGTATAGGTACTGGTTCTTTTTTAAAGGTTTGGTAGAATTCTGACATAAAGCCATCTGGCCCTGGGCTTTTCTTTTTAGGGAGATTTTGTATAGGTAATGCTATTTCAGAACTTCATATAGGCCTATTCAACATTTCCACTTCGTTCTGGCTAAGTCTTGGTAGGTGGCATACTTCCAGGTATTCGTCGA
Source organism: Loris lydekkerianus (assembly GCA_963574355.1). NCBI lineage: Eukaryota > Metazoa > Chordata > Mammalia > Primates > Lorisidae > Loris > Loris lydekkerianus. The sequence continues at coordinate 19,981 of CAUYPK010006079.1, read as the reverse complement.
TTTGTTTCATATTTTCACATTTGTGAGAGTAGAGTTTCTTATAGTATTTGTTTAGGATTTTTTGTATTTCTGAGGGGTCTGTTGTTATTTCATCATTACCATTTCTGATTGATGAAATTAGAGATTTGACTCTTTTTTTCCTGGTTAGGTTGGCCAGAGGTTTCTCTATTTTATTGATCTTTACATAAAACCAACTTTTGGATTTATTGATCTGTTGTATAATTCTTTTGTTTTCAATTTCATTTAGTTCTGCTCTGATTTTGGTTATTTCTTTTCTTCTGCTGGGTTTGGGGTTGAAGTGTTTTTCCTTCTCCAGTTGCTTGAGATGTCTCATTAAGTTATTAACTTCCTCTCTTTCTGTTTTTTTGAGGAAGGCTTGTAGTGCTATAAATTTCCCTCTGGACAGTGCCTTTGCAGTATCCCAGAGGTTCTGGTAATTCATGTCTTGATTGTTGTTTTGTTCCAAAAATTGGTGATTTCCTTCTTAATCTCGTCTATGACCCATCTATCCTACAGCACAAGGTTGTTTAGCTTCCATGTTTTTGTATGGGTATGTAGGTTCCTGTTGTTATTGACTTCAACTCTTATTCCATGATGGTCTGAGAAGATGTAATGGATAATTTTTATTTTATAAAATTTGCTGAGGTTAGATTTCTGACCTAAGATGTGGTCGATTTTGGAGTATGTTCCATGGGCTGCTGAGAAGAATGTGTATTCAGTTTTGTTGGGATGAAATGTTTTGTAGATGTCTGTTAAGTCCAGATTTTGAATAATTGAGTTTAAATCTAAAATTTCTTTGCTTAGCTTCTTTTTGGAGGATCTATCCAGGACTGCTAAAGGGGTGTTAAAATCTCCAATTACTATGGAAGTGGAGGAAATAGAGTTGCTCATGTCTGTTAGAGTTTCTCTTATAATTTGAGGTGCGTTGTGGTTGGGTGCATAAATATTAATAATTGAGATCTCATCATATTGAGTATTACCTTTAACAAATACGAAATGTCCATCCTTATCTTTAATTATTTATTTATTTTGCAGTTTTTAGCCAGGGCTGGGTTTGAACCCGCCACCTCCAGCATATGGGGCTGGTGCCCTAACCCGTTGAGCCACAGGCACTGCCCTATCCTTAATTATTTTGGTTGGTTTAAAGCCTATTGTGTCTGCGAACAGGACTACAACACCTGCTTTTTTTTGCTTTCCATTTGCCTGGAATATAGATGACCATCCCTTCACCCTGAGTCTATATTTGTCTTTTAATGTAAGATGCGATTCTTGGATGCAGCTGATATCTGGCTTGAGCTTTTGTGTCCAGTCAGCCAACCCATGCCTCTTTAGAGGACTGTTTAAATCATTCACATTACTTGAGAGTATTGATAAGCCTTTAACAAGTCCAGTGGACATTTTTAATCCTTTTGGGACTGTGGAAGTTGGAGTTTAATCAAAATTTTTTTGGTGGGTTTACTTTTGTGGTGGAGGATTATGCTGGTCTTTATGGAAGATAGGTCTGAGAATATCCTGGAGAGCTGGTGTAGTTATGGCAAATTTCTTCAACATGTGAATGTCATTGAAGTATTTAATTTCTCCGTCATAAATGAAAATCAGTTTAGCTGGGTATAGGATCCTGGGTTGAAAGTTATTTTGTTTTAGGAGATTGAAAGGTTTCAGTGGAGAGATCTTCAGTTATTCTAATATTCTTCCCCTTGTAGGTAATGGTTTTCTTTCGTGTAGCAGCTTTCAGAATTTTCTTCTTTATATTAACTTTAGTGAAATTGATTATGATGTGTCTGGGGGATGTCTTATGCAGGTTGAGTCATGCTGGAGTTCTGAAACTGCTATCTGAATTTCAGAATCTCTTGGCATGTCTGGAAATTTTTCCTTCATAATCTCATGGAGTAGAGACTCTGTGCCTTGTGAAGCCACTTCGTTGCTTTCAGGAATCCCTATAAGACGAATGTTGGTTTTCTTTGAATTATCCCAGAGCTCTCTGAAAGAGTGATCTGTTTTTGCCCTCCATTTCTCTTCCTCTTTGAGAGTTTTGGAGCGTTCAAAAACTTTGTCTTCAATGTGAGAAATCCTTTCTTCTGCTTGCTCTATTCTGTTACTGAGGGATTCTACTGTGTTTCTCAGATATTTGTGGGATGCAACTTGTCTCAATGTGTCAAAATCTTTGGTCATTTGGTCTTTAAATTTGTTGACTTTTTGGGTTATATTTTGGGTTACTGCTTGGAGTTCTAATTCGATCTTATTTGCTGTTCAGATTCTGAATTCGATTTCTAACATCTCAGCTATTTGTGCCTGGGGTCTTGTGCTGTTTTTGCTCCATTGATCCTTGGGGGAGTTGATCTACTCTGATTATTCATATTGCCAGAGTATTTCTGTTGATTTCGCCTCATGATTGTTTTTCATCGTTGCCTCTGGCCGTCCTCAGAGTTGGGGAGGTGTTTCTCCAAGATTAGACTCCAGCAGGTTCACTCTATTGTTGCTGGATCTTTGTAGGGAGTGATCCTATGTAGTTCCTCTGGGGCTGCTCTAGCTAGGGAGTTCTGGTTGTGGAAGCAGCTCTGGTGTGTGACACACCCGGATCCAGGAACAGGGCTGGAGGTGGTGTTCTGGGAGTGCCTGGCACCCAGTGACTTTGGCACAAAGAACCCAAGTCTCCAGCAGTCTCTGGCCAGGAGAAGGGCTCTGTGCAGAGGCAGGGAGGGCTCCAGAGGGCACGCGGCTACCAGATTCTCTGGCCAGATGAGTAGGCTAGTGTGGAGGCTGGGTGGACACAGGAAGTAGGATGCAAGGTTGAGTGGCTCCTGCAATTTCTGTTCAGGGCATTTGGAGGCCAGGTGGGTGCCGGTCTCAGGTTAGGGGTTGGGGGATAGCTCTTATGGAGTTCTGGGCAGTGCCAAGCCCAGGAGTTTGAGGTTGCTATGAGCTATGACGTCACAGCACTCTACCCAGGGCAATAGCCCAAGGCTCTAGTGTGCCAAAACAGTCTCAGTCTGCACCTAAGGATTAAGGCTGTAAGGCAGCTCTGTCCCCGCCTTTAGGCTGCTCAGTCACTGGGTTACAGGTCCTGCCCAATCCTTGCTCTAGGACCCTGAGGGCGGAGCTTGCCGGAGCAGTTCTCTCACAATGGCTTCATGCTCAGTGGCTCAGTCTGGGGCCCAGACTATGCCCAAAGTTCTCTGCACTCCTGCTCAAGCTCTCCCCAAGGCAGTTCAACTGAGTGCCAAGTCCAACAACATTAAAACAGTTCATAGGTAAGACCTTTCCGGTTTGCAGTCTCACTGCTGCTTGTACTTATGGTTGCCGGCGGGATTAGGTCGATCGAACACACACAATCGCTTGCCAGTTTTCAACTGTTTTTGTCCTCCTCTTGGGATCCAGAAGTCCCTTGCTGATTCCCTGTACCCTCAAATGGATGATTATAGGCAGATCCCGCCAGCCAGAGATGCCTGGAGTCTTATCTCCCCAGACTCACCGTGCCCAGTTGCAGGGAAGCTGTTACTCGGCCGCCATCTTTAATCCATCTAGACCGGTTTTGTGTGTCTGTGTTTTTTTTTTTAACACATAGTGTCTTGCTCTGTCACTTAGGTTGGAGTGCAATAGGATGATCATAGTTCAGTGTTACCTGGAACTCCTGAGCTCAAGTGATCCTCCCACCTCAGCCTCCCAAGCAGCTCAGGTTACAGGCACATACTACCACACCTGGCTAATTTTTCTCTTATTTATAGAAAAAAATCTTGGTCTTGCTCATGCTGATGTTAAACTCCTGAACTGAAGCAGCCCTCCCACCTCAACCTTCCAAAGTGCTAAGATTACAGGTGTGAGCCACTGCACCCAGCCCTGTTTTGTTTTTCAATAGAGCTATTCATCTTTTCTTAAAAAAATAAATCTTTATACATCAAAATGATCCCAATTAGCTGTACTTTTCTTTCTCTTTTTTTTTTTGAGACAGAGTCTCACTATGTTGCCCTCAGTAGAGTGTCGTTGCATCCTGGCTCACAGCAACCTCAAACTCTTGGGCTCAAGCACTTCTCTCTTTCTTTTTTTTTTTTTTTATTATTTTGTTTTTTTAGAGACAGAGTCTAACTTTGTCACCCTCAGTAGAGTGCCGTGGCGTCACAGCTCACAGCAACCTCCAGATACTGGGCTTATGTGATTCTCTTGCCTCAGCCTCCTGAGTAGCTGGGACTACAGGCGCCCACCACAATGCCTGGATATTTTTTTGTTGTGGTTTGGCTGGGGCCAGGTTTGAACCCGCCACCATCAGTATATGGGGCCAGTGCCCTATTCACTGAGCCACAGGCATGTCCCTCAAGCGATTCTCTTGCCTCATCCTCCCAAGTAGCACAGTTATTTTTTGTTGCAGTTTTCATTGTTGATTAGCTGGCCCCAGCCAGGTTCAAACCCTACACCTTCAGTGTATGTGGCTGGTGCCATAACCACTGTGCTATGAGCACCAAGCCTAGCCATGCTTTTCAAATGAAGAATTTACTAATAATACCAATACAAATGATTTTGAAGTTCCTGGCAGTCTGTCACTATAAGTACCATTTTGTTTTAGCAATAATCTTCTTTTCTTTTGCCATCAGTTATGCTTCCTTCTCAATGCAGGCAGGATAATTATTATTAAACAGGAAATTACTTTTCATTTGGGATAACGTAAAGGGCCAAACCACAAACTTGGATGCATGGTGTGCATGGACAATGGCCTCCATGCTAGTTGCACAGTGACGTGATGAAGGAGCAGTGGCTCCTTAATTAATTTATTACCATGTTTATTAAATTTCAACTGGGCTATATCTTTTTCTTATGCTTCAACTGAAATTTCTCACAATTACAGAATGTCAGAGCCAGACTAGGACATTTAACTGATGAAACAACTATAAGAAAGCAGAGGAAGAATCCTAGAAATGATTGGACCAGAATATCACAGCAAGGGGCCAGGTCTTATAATTCTAAGCTCTTCTATTAAGCACCCCACAACACTGATATCAAAATGAGAAATTTCCTGTCTAGCAGACAATCTAGAACACGCGGAGTTCTCTAGTCAATGCTTTTCAAACTGTAATGTGCATATGAGTCATCTGTGGATCTTGTAAAGCTATAGATTCTCATTATGTCGGTCTGGGATGGGGTCCGGTCTTCAAAGGCTGATGGGCATTTGGGTATTTCCTATTCAGGGGCAATTACTAACAGTGAGACAACAACCGTCCTAAAACATGTCCTTGGTGAACACATGTCTGCGTCTGCTGGTATATGCTGAGGAGTAGAATGGCTGGGTTGTAGTGATGCATACACTCAGCTTGGGAGATACTGCCAAATAATTTTTCAAAGTAGTATTACCAAGCTACACACTCACCTGCAGCCCACAATCCTGTTTTGAAGGTTATAAAACAAAATCATAATAAAGAACTTAGAACAGGACCTGGGATATAGTAATAACTTAATAAATGTATGTCAATAGAAATTAACTAATATTGACTGTTGTTCACTGCTACACTGTTGAAGTCTATGGAGTATGTATGTTCAGCTTATTAAGATATCCCTAGAGACTAGTCAAAATCTATTCAAGAGCCAAAGGAGCACATTGATGTTAAGCTGCTGCCTAGGAACAACTTATTCAGACTTGAATTTACTTTCCTTTTCCTTGGCCCGTGAACCAAGGCACACATGGGGAGGATACTGAGGGACATTGAGTGCTAATACCTAAAATTAGTCTGCACAGGCCTCACTGACAAAGGTAGTTTCTTCAAACTCAGCCAGGTACCAAGATTAAAACAAGCATCGTGGTGAATTTGCATACAGCATTATTTCTAGAACAGACAACACTATACTTTTGCAAGACAAATTTTAAAGAAAAGTAGTTTAGTTGCTGGGATCAATAAACTCCAAGGAGTACAGCTGGCCTTCCATATCCATGGTTCACAGATTCACAGATTCAACCAGCCGCAGACTGAATGGATAGTTAGGCCTGTGAACTTGTACAGACTTTGTCATTATTCCCTAAACAATACAATGTAACAATTACAGTCATGTGCTACAGGATGAGGTTTTAGTCAATGATGAATTGCATAACATCAGTCTGTAAGATTATAATGGAGCTGGAAATTCCTACGGTTTAGTGATGTTGTAGCTGTCTTAACATCACAGGGTAAGACTTTTCTCAGCTACTTGTGGTGATGCCAGTCACATGCAACTACATATAGTAATAATACTTGATAATGATAATAAACAACTAAGTTACTGGTTTAGGTATTACTATACTATATTTATAATTATTATTTTAGAGTGCACTCTTACTTGTATTAATAAAAGTTAACCGTAAAACAGCCCCAGGCAGGTTTCTCAGGAGGTGAGATGGCAGCCCCATGTGTGCTACTGCCCTGACACCTTCCAGTGGGACAAGCTGTGGAAGTGGAAGACAGTGATAATGATGAGCCAGACCCTGTGTAGGCCTAGGCTAATGTGTGAGCTTATATCTTTATTTTTAACCAAAAAAAAATGTTAAAAAAATTTAGGCAGCCCCTGTGGCTCAAAGGAGTAGGGTGCCAGCCCCATATGAAGGAGGTGGCGGGTTCAAACCTAGCCCTGGCCAAAAAAAGAAAACTGAAAAAAACAAAAACAAAACAATCTTATAAAATAAGGATATAAAGAAAATACTTTTGTACAGCTGAACAGGTGTCTGTGTTAAGTGCTATTAAAAGAGTCAAAAAGTTTTAAAACATTAAAGTAAACATAAACATAAAGTTTATAATGTAAAAAAGTTACAGCAAAAATTTATTTTTAAAGAAAAATATTTTTTATAAATTTAGTGTAGTCTTAGAGTACAGTACTTATAACTTCTATGATAGTGTACACTGAGGTCCTAGGCCTTCTTATTTATTCCCCACTCACTCACTGACTCACCCAGAGCAGCTTCCAGTCCTGCAAGTTCCATACATGGGTAATGCCATATAGGAGTACCATTTTTTATCTTTTATAGCATATATATATATAATATATATATATTATATATATATATATATTACATATATTCTTTTTTTTTTTTTTTTTTTTTTGAGACAGAGTCTCACTATTTGCCCTCAGTAGAGTGCCATGGCGTCATAGCTCAGAGCAACCTCAAACCCTTGGGCTCAAGCAATCCTCTTGCTTCAGCTTCTTGAGTAGCTGAGACTACAGACCCTTTTAGAGACAAGGGTCTCACTCTTGCTCAGGCTGGTCTTGAACTCTTGAGCTCAAGTAATCCACCTGCCTCAGTCTCCCAGAATGCTAGGATTACAGGCATGAGACACCATGCCCAGCCTTATACCAGTTTTTTACCGTGCCTTTCCTATGTTTAAATACACAAGTACTTACCTCTATTATCACTGTCTATACTCAGTATTCAGGACAGCAACATGCTGTCCAGGTTTGTAGCCTGGAAGCAATAGACTATTGCATATAGCCCAGCCAATACCATAGGCACAGCAGGCTATACCATTCAGGTATGTGGAAGTACACTCTGTGACATTTGCACAATGATAAAATCACCTAAGGACACATTCCTCAGATCATATCTTGTTTGTTAATCCATACGTGACTATTACTTACATAGCACTTACATTATATTAATATATTACAAGTTCTAAAGATGATTTAGAGTGTAGAGAAGAATGTATGTAGGTTGTATGCAAATACTATGTCATTGTAAATGAGGAACTTGACCGGTCTCAGATTTTGGTATCTGCAGGGGTCCTGTAAGCAATTTCCCAGGGACACTGAGGGATAACTCTACTTGGCTTTAAAACCTTGACTAGGGAAAGATTTTTTTCTCCTTTCTCAGGGAATTAAGACATGAAATTCAGGCCACATAGCAAACACACAATGCTTATCTTCTGTACTTAGTTATCTTTTTATTCAAGGGCTCAGACATACTAATCATTCTTCCTAATTGTTAGTCATTATTCCTAATAGGGGTGATGAGTCACCAGCTTCAGATGCTTGATGCAAGGTCTTTGAAGACCCAATCAAGAGAAGTAGTAATAAAGAACTCTTCAAACCAACCATTGGATAAATCAACATTCATGCCTAGACTCATTTTAATCAGATGGCTCAATTTTAATTGGATGGTCACTTAGCCTCTCCAACTTCCATTTCCTCATTAATGAACTAGGGCAAATGATGGACTCTACCTTATAGGGCAGTGGGGGTCGTGCACAAGAACTGTAATAACGGGCTGCAGCATTAGGAAGGTTGAGAACCACTGTTACAAGGTATCAATCATTCATTGATTAACAAATATTTAATTCCCACTTTACACCAGGCCCTGTGTCTAGTAATTAACAAGTATTTATAAAATGTTAATCATGTATCAGCCATTATCATTATTGACACTTTATTATTTGCATGTCTACTATCAGATTGGTTGGAAAGTATCTGAAAAATGTTTAGTCTTAAGTGGGCTTTATACTTCCCCTCTGTAGCTTAGCCATTCCCACATACATAATTATATGCCCACTGTTTACCAGTGGTATGGATCCAACTTCTCAAAAATTAATACTTTGTGATTGTGGTCAGCCTAAGTGCTTCATAACTATAAAAGTAAACATGCCATCTTTCAAAGTCATGGGCAAAAATTGGGGGGATTAACTGTCATTTTGATTATCTGCCCCTTAACATTTCCCCTTCCTTTCTGGGGATGGATCACCAAATGCATCTAAAAGTGCATGGATTCCTGTTTCCACCAGAGATCCCCTCTCCTCCTATTCCCCCAGCTTCCCACACTCCAGCTTCCAGGACCCCAAATGAAACTATCAGCGGAAAGACATTTCCACAATGCTTTTGCCCCCTCTGATACAGGAGTCCTCAAATTTGCTTTCAGCCTTATTCATATGGTTAAGGAATTGCTATTAAATTCACACTGGCAGAAGAACTAAAGAAGGTCAGAGAAGGAAGAGAATGGTACTGAACAGAATATTCATTTCTGGAGCAAAATTTCTTGAGTTCAAATCCTGGCTGACAATTGTCTGATATGAAGTTGCCCAGTAAAATACGGGACACCCAGTTACATTTGAATTTCAGATAAACAATAAATAAATTTTTTGCAGAAATATGTCCCAAATCTGCATATGGAATATATTTATAGTATAAAACTCTCTGTTGTTTATCTGAAATTCAGATGTAACTGGGTGTCCTGTATTTTGGTTTGCTAAGCCTGGTAGCCTTAAACCATTTACTAGTTTTGTGATCTAGAGAAAGTTACATAAACTCTCTCTGTTTTTTCCCAATCTATAAAATAGGAATAGTAAGAGCATATTCTTCATAAAATGGTTGCAGTAGTCATGTTTGCTTTTCAGCATAGGTCTGGTTCTCTTACTTCCAGAGAGACAGCAGGGGCCAGGCGCAGTGACTTGTGCCTATAATCCTAGCATTCTGGGAGGCCAATGCAGGTGGATTGCTTGAGCTCAGGATTTCAAAACCAGCCTGAGCAAGAGTGAGACCCCACCTCTACTAAAAATAGAAAAACTAGCTGGATGCTGTGGTGGGCACCTGTAGTCCCAAATACTTGGGGGGCTGACGCAAGAGTATCACTCAAGCCCAAGAGTTTGAGCTATGATGCTACAGCACTCTACCCAGGGCAACTAAGTAAGACTTTTTCTCCAAAAAGAAAGAAAGAAAGAAGGAAAGAAGGAAGGAAGGAAGGAAGGAAGGAAGGAAGGAAGGAAGGAAGGAAGGAAAAATGACAGTAAGGCACTTTCCAATTTTCCTGAAGTCAAGCCTATGACGTGCTATAGCCAATGAAAAGTGAATACAAAGAATGTGTCACTTCCAGATAGAAGAGTCCCCTGCCCTACCTTCCCCTGACCCCTGAGATCCAAGGAGGACACAAGCGTGAGGAAGAAATACACATGTGTGGTTTTAAACACTGAAATTTGGAAGTTGTTTGTTACTGCAGCACAACTTGGCTTACCCTGACTGAGAGTTATTAAGATTGCATGAGTTAAGGATAGTTAAGGATTCAGAACATTCCTGGCACATAGTAGGCACCATCTAAGTATTTCTTAGGCTATGAAAATGTCTCCAATACCTTTTTGGTACTAAAAAGGGATTGAGATAGGCCTTGCTTGATAGCTGTATGAGTCTGCTTGGGCTACTAAAACAAAACACCATAGACTGGGTGGCTTAAACAAATGACCTTCATTTTCTTTTTTTTTGGCCAAGGCCAGGTTTGAACCTGCCACCTCCAGTATATGGGGCCAGTGCCCTCCTCCTTTGAGCCACAGGCACTGCCCATGACCTTCATTTTCTCACAGTTCTGGAGGCTAGAAGCCTGAGATCAGGCTACCAGCTTGGCCAGGTTATGGCAAAGGCCCTTTGCTTGGTATGCAGATGGCCACTTTCCCTGTGCTCACCTGGTCTTTCCCCAAGTGCATATGGTGCATGTGTGAAAAAGGAATGAGATTTCTCTCTTCCTGTTATGATAAGGTCCCAATCCTATCGGCCCCTTATGACCCTATATAACCTTAGTTACCTCTTAAAATCCTTCTCTCCAAATACAATCACATAAGGGATTAATGCTTTAACATATGCATTTTAGGAGGACACAATTCCATCAACAGCACCATACATGTTTTGGTAATAAACATTTATTATACAGTTTTTTTTCTCTAAGCCTCAGAAATCAAATCTACCCTTTTCCATCATGTTTGATAATAAACTTTCTAAAGCAGCAGCATTTAGCTTAGGGAGTTTCTTTAATCAATATACAGAGTTTTTATGTCTAAAACACTCCTGATATGGGTCCACTCAAATTGCAGCATGGGTTATAACAGAGCAGCAAACTCGATTGCAGATGACCAGGGCTGAGCAATCTGCAGAAGCCAGCCATGTGCACAGTAATTCAGAAAGGCAGGGAAACCGGATCCAGGGGGAAAATCATAGGCAGTTAATGAGAATCAGATGCAGAGTAATTCAGACCACAGTGCACATCCTGATCTCTGGGCACAGCGAATTACATCCATAAACAGACCAGGCTTGATTTTATGCAGCACTTTCATCCTCCAAAGAATCCCAAAAGCATTCCAAAAGTACACTTTTGTTGCTGGTAGCCCAGTGATGTGGAAGGCAAACAGAAAAATGTTGTGTTCATAACTCAAGTTCAGAACTTTCGTTAGATTCCAGGCCATCTGCTTAGGCCAGCTTGCATGGGATGCCAGGTGCCCCTTTACTTTTATGAAAACATACTCATAAGGAAATCCAAGTATGTACTAAAGAAGCTTTCAAATTTTGACTATGAACCATAGTAAAAAATACATAGTACATATCAGACTCACTGCATCAATATCGATGTACATGTGTATATATATTTATTTTTATGAACAACGAAAACAAAGCATTGCAGAATATTATCTACCTTTATGGTATGTGGTGTATCCTGCACTTCATCTTAGCCAAGAGGCAGAGGATGGATGTGTTGTGCACTCTGATGTTATTGGTCCTATTTCACTTTTTAAGAAAGAGATGATCAATACCTAATAATTGACAATTGTTGATTATACAACCCACTTCTGTTGAGGATCTTAAATTTTGAAATGCATTCCCCTAAAAGAGAGTGAAAGACAGTAGAAGACCCCAGCATTGTAACACTTCAATAATACCATGACATATGGCCCTGGGACAGTCACGTTACCTTTTTGGGTCACAAATCTTCTGGGATTCTTCTACTTTTAACTTGCTGAGATTGTTATGTACACCACCTGTGTACAAATAAAGCAAAACCTGGTGAAGGCAACTTCATGTGATGAGATCATTTTGGAATTTCTATGTTGATTAAGAGTTGGGGGTTAAGCCAGGCACAGTAGCTCATACCTGAAATCCTAGCACTCTGGGAGGCTGAGGCAGGTGGACTGCCTGAGCTCATGGGTTTGAGATCAGCGCGAGCCAGAGCAAGACCCCCATCTTTCAAAATAACCAGGCATTATGGCGGGCACCTATAGTCCTAGCTACTTGGGAGACTGAGGCAAGAGAATCACTTAAGCCCAAGAGTTTGAGGTTGCTGTGAGCTGTGACGCACAGTACTCTACCCAGGGTGACAAAGTGAGACTGTCTCAAAAAAAAAAAAAACAAGAGTCGGGGGTTAAAGGTAGAGAAAAAGTCCATTTTCTTCCAGCGTTAAACACACCTTTGGGTGACCCCTAAATCAGTCAGAATTTTTTAGGTTGTAAGTAACAGAACCTCCTTCCATCCAAACACACACAAAAGAAATTATTGGCTTAAAGTTAAATAGTCCAGGGTATCTATAGATTTCAGCAACTGGTTCCAGATGCTGAGAGGACATCACAGCCCTCCACCTCTGGTTCTACTCTCCTCTCTGTTGGCTTTACTCTGTCTCGTCATAGACAAGATGCCTCCTTGAAGCCAGGGAGAATGTTTGCCAGCAGCTCTAAACTTAAACTTGTCCAACCTAACAACCTATAGGCAAGAGGGAGCCCCTTTGCTGTATATTTCAGCAGAAGCTCTAGACTTTTCATTATCCCAGCCATCATTGTGAACACGGTGTTCAGTCTGGGGTCACATGCCTACTCCTGGTGCTTAGAGATGGAGTCAAACCAAACAAAACACACAGCCTTAACAATAGTATTATTTCACAAAGGAAAAATCAAGGGGCCATTTCTAAAAGTTAGGGGCAATACTTTTAAGTAGATGATGAAAATGATGACCCCTGGTGACCTCTAAACAGATGTCTTTGTCTTTTTTATGCTGCTATAAGGGAACGCCTGAGACTGGATAATTTATTATTTGGTGCACAGTTCTGCAGGTTCCACAAGGAGCATGGTGTCGGCACCTGCTCAGCTCCTGGTGAGGGCTTTAGTGCCACATCAGAACATGGAACAGGAGGGCAAAGAGGAAAGGGACACATGTGAAGAGGGACTGAGGGCTTTATAACAACCCACTCTGGCAGGAACTAATCCATTCCTGGAGAGCAAGAACTCTTCTATCGGCCCCCATGACCCAAAAACCTGCCACTAGGCCCCACTTCCCAATGCCACCATACGGGATTCAAATTTCAATAGGAGCTTTGGTGGGGACACACCAACCCCTCCCTGTATTCAATCTTAAAAGTATGAAGAAGAAGCTGGAGTGTGTCACCACACTTGAAGAATGCTTTTCATAGGGAGAAATCCTGATATTTCCTCTCTCCAATCACTTGGCAAGGGATTCTCCTAGCTTTCTGATGGGAAGCTCAATGTGCCATGAATTTCTGGTCCTAAGCCTAAGAAAGAAAAACTCTCTTTGGGGCCTTTTAGAAATCATCTCTCTTAACTGTATGCCCATGAATTGTAATGTTGTAATTGCCTCCGTGTTATACTCCAGCTGCCTTTGCAAACAAATTTTAAACCTGCAGGTCACCTTGGATCGACAACCCATGTATTGTGTACGCAACTGATTGGCTGAACTGCTCGAGTCATGAATGCTTGCTCTGTCTTGTGCTGGAAAGTACACACACCACACACCTTTAACAAAATTTGACAAAAAGGAAGAAAGCATATTGGAAAAACATGGCTTAGGTATTATTTCCCTGCATTTTGCTGAATACCATTTGTCTTCTGGGAAGCAACACAAATCGAGCTGTGGCTTTCAGACTCCCCAAATATTATTGCTGTGCACTGGGGTGACTGACTTGCTGAAATGCAGAAAAAGACAAATAGAAGGTACAGTCGTGGGCTTTGTGGCCTATGCTCCTCTCCTATCAGATTGGCAGGCCCACAGTTTTAGTTTTGGTTTGTTTGCTTGCTTTATCTTGTTTTTAATTAGTTTGGAGTTTTCTTTTCTTTCTTTTTTTTTCACCTTAAAGCAATTTCTCATAGAATGGTTCAATTCAAACTGGGAAAAGGCAACCTTGTGGTGATGCAGGCACATTTGTCACCTTCAAGAAATTGACAGATTTATCTTTGATAATACTATTCTGCTTTTGTTTTTAAATATAAAATACAAGAATTATTTCTTTATAGGTACCACATCTGAAACAAAGAAACTAGTGCTTTTCTCACTACGTTTCCTGTTTCTTGTCTCTTTCTTCTCTCAGTCTTGAGATCTCCACTTAAATGTCAGGCCATAGTTTTTTTAAAATTAAGCAAACAAAAATAAAGTTATCATATAAGTGAGCAATTCCATTTTTAGGTATCTACCTCATCTGTCCATGAAATGCCTTGGGCATGCATATTCATAACAACATTTTCATGATAGCCAAAAAGTGGAAACCAACCAAATATTTATCCATTGGCAAATGAGTAAACAAAGTGTGGTATAGCAACACAATAAAATAGTACTCAGCCATAAAAAAGAAAGAAATACTGACACATGTTATAACGTGGAAAAAGACACTCATGAGTCTGAATCTTTTGTGTCAGTTATGCAAAGGTAATTTATAGAGATAGAAACTAGATTAGTGGTTTTCTATGGCTGGAAGTGGGAACAGGGATTAAGGAAATGGACATGTGGGATTTTATAAGGGTAATGAGAAATTCTAATTTGGGTAAGGGTGATAATTATACAACTCAGTAAATTTAATAAAAATCATTGAATTGGGGCTGCGCCTATGGCTCAAGGAGTAGGGCGCTGGCAGCTTCAAAGTTTTGGCCAGTCTCGGCCAAAACTGCAAAAAGAAAAAAAAAAAAAAGAAAAGAAAAAAGAAAAAATTATTGAATTGTACAATAAACAATAATAATAACAATGTCAGGTTTTTCTTAGGCCCAACATTAAATAAAACATCTTTGCTATAGGTATTATTTTCCCTTGACACCTAATTTAGAAAGCCTCGTTATATTTTAAAGTACCGTACTTCAACTTAGCCTCAGACATAGTTGGGTCCTAGTCTTAGCTGTTACATTTATTAGCATGATCTTGGAAAGTTACTTGGCCTCCATAAGTCTGTAAGACTTTAGGGGGTAAGTGCATTTATATTAAACTACTTGCCACTAGTCTCAAAATGTTAGAGACCACGCACTCAGGGCCTATTCTTTTATCTTTCTTGTACCTTGTCCAGTGACAGAGTACAGATCTCTGGGCCTTGCAGCACAATGGATAAGGACTCTGGAACTGGCCTGCCCAGGTTTAAATCCACTCTCTCATTGTACGTGAAAGGTGTAAACGGTGTCTCCAGGAGAGGAGGCTGCAGAGGAGATGTTCAGTCCAGGTTTATTGAAAGGGGAGAGTGTTGGCTTGGTGCCTGTAGCTCAAGCTGCTGGGGTGCCAGCCACATGCATGGGAGCTGGTGGGTTCGAATACAGCCCGGGCCTGCCAAACAACAATGACAACTGCAACCAAAAAATAGCCGGGCATTGTGGCGGGGACCTGTGGTCCCAGCTGCTTGGGAGGCTGAGGCAGGAGAGTCACTTGAGCCTAAGAGTTAGAGGTTGCTGGAAGCTGTGATGCCATGGCACTCTACCCAGAGCGACAGCTTGAGGCTCTGTCTCAAAAAAAAGGGGGGGGGAGGTGACCCACCTAGGCAGTGCAAAGACAGCATCTGCACCCAGAGACAGTTAGAGACCCCTTTGATATGGGGCCACTGGGGGTGGACAAATTCCACCGCTTGCCTGGAAAGTTAGGCTCTTTGGACCAACTTCTCAGAGGGTGGTCTAGCCAAATCCTTTTGTCCTTAGGAGGAAAGGAGAACGAGTAAGAGGGGAAAGGGTTTGTGTGGCTGTGTTAGGCCCCCAACAGTATGACCATGGGAAAGCTATATACTGTATATACTCGAGTATAAGCCGAGTTTTTTCAGCACTCGAGTATATACGGTAACTACATTAGTTGATCATTAGAAAATTCGGTGTTTGTGAAATGTTAAGGTTCTCATGATAGTTAGATGATATGCATGCATATTAATACAGGTGCAGTGCTTAGAACAGTGCCTGGCTCATAGTAAGGGCTTATTATGTGTTCACCATTATCTGTATACCTCATATCTAGCCATATGCAAAGTAATGTACACCTGCTTGGCTTCTACTGTCCAGAAGTGTTGGTGTCCACCCTAGGCATGCATCACCACCAACACTCTGCAAAAGCAAACGCTCACACCAACCTCTGAACAATTTAGTTGTTTGTGCTTCTTCCTTTAATCCTTCACCTCAGTTTCTTAGTGATGTAGATTGTTTTTTATTAACATTTGCTAGACTCTTTTGTTTTGCATTTATTCCAAGAATGTGTTCATCAATGCATTGAATCATTTATTGAATACATACTAAGTGAATGCCAACTATGTACCAAATAGTGTCCTAAGTGCTGGGGGCTAAATATAGAACAAGACACCGTCTCTGTCCTCAAAAAGTTCACGGTCAGAATCAGAAGTTCCCAAACCACACTGGGCATCACAATGACCCAGAGAAACAGTAGGATTATAGGATGAAGCATGTGTGGAGAAGGAAGGTTTTAGCCTGATCCCCCTTCCCCAACCACCTCTATCAATCCCATAATGTGACTTCTAGTTTAAAAACAAATGTTTAAAAACTAATATAATATGTGTATAAAAACTTATTAGAAATAGAAAACTTTGTTATTTTCATGGATCTAAAATGTTCAGTCAATGTACAAGCACATATGCTTGCTATGCAAACAGAATTTCAAAGCAGTTTCCCTACAGCAGTGGTCCTCAACCTTCCTAATGCCGCCACCCTTTAATACAGTTCCTCATGTTGTGGTGACCCCCAACCAAAAAATTATTTTTTTTGCTATTTCATGAATACTTCCCCTAAAAACTCTTATCCTGAGTTTCCCCTATATAAAAATTTTGGAGTTGTCATCATGGTATAAACTTTTTTTTGTTCATTGACTTACTTAAATCAATATGGTAGCAGATTTATCAATAAAGAGTCACTTTCTGAATCAGAATCTCCAGAGATAGAGCCCAGGTAACTATATATACTTTTAATATTTTTAAAATTTTTTTTATTTTTTAACTTTATTCAAATTAATACGAGGGTACAATATTTAGGTTACATTGATCTCACTTCCAGGCTAAAGTTCCATTTGTAGAAGAGGCCCTCACCCAGGGGGCATATTATTCACCCTCACAATGTGCACATTAGGTGAGATCCCACCTCGTGTCCCCCCTTCTAGTTGTTTAACAACTAATATGTGAATAAAAACTTCTTAGAAATAGAAAACTTTTGACTTCCACCCTTTGGGCTCGCTGAGCACTGTCATGGCAGTCGGCAAGAATAAACGCCTTACAAAAGGCAGCAAAAAGGGAGCCAAGAAGAAAGTGGTGGATCCATTTTCTAAGAAAGATTGGCATGATGTGAAGTCACTTGCTATGTTCAATATAAGAAATATTGGGAAAACACTAGTCACCAGGACTCAAGGAACCAAAATTGCATCTGATGGCCTCAAAGGTCGTGTGTTTGAAGTGAGTCTTGCTGATCTGCAGAATGATGAAGTTGCATTTAGAAAATTTAAGCTGATTACTAAAGATGTTCAGGGCAAAAACTGCCTGACTAACTTCCATGGCATGGATCTTACCCATGACAAAATGTGTTCTATGGTTAAAAAATGGCAGACTATGATTGAAGCTTATGTTAATGTTAAGACTACTGATGGTTATTTGCTTCGTCTGTTCTGTGTTGGTTTTACTAAAAAACACAACAATCAGATAAGGAAGACCTCTTATGCCCAGCACCAACAGGTTCACCAAATCTGGAAGAAAATGATGGAAATCATGACCAGAGAAGTGCAGACCAATGACTTGAAAGAAGTTGTCAAAAAACTGATTCCTGACAGCATTGGAAAATATATAGAAAAGGCGTGCCAATCTATTAATATTTATCCTCTCCATGATGTCTTCATTAGAAAAGTAAAAATGCTGAAGAAACCCAAGTTTGAATTGGGAAAACTCATGGAGCTTCATGGTGAAGGTAGTAGCTCTGGAGAAGCTACTGGGGACCAGACAGGTGCTAAAGTTGAACAAGCTGATGGATATAAACCACCAGTCCAAGAAGCTATCTAAAATTCAGGCTTTTAATAATGACAAATAAAAAATCCTATTTTTTATTAAAAAAAAAAAAAGAAAGAAATAGAAAACTTTACTATTTTCATGGATCTAAAATGCTCCCTCTACCCCAGAACTGGACTACAATAGTGTTTTATTGTTCTTATAAATATGTAACTGTTTATATATTGATTTCATATTAGTATGGAGTATATTGGATATTCATTTTTCCATTCTTGAGATACTTTACTAAGAAGAATGCATTTCAACTCCATCCAGGTAAATGTAAAAGATGTAAAGTCTCCATCTTTTTTAATGGCTAAATAATATTCCATAGTATACATATGCCACAGTTTGTTGATTCATTCATGAGTTGATAGGCACTTAGGTTGCTTCCACAACTTGGCAATTATGAACTGAGCCTCAATAAACATTCTAGTGCAAATGTCTTTGTGGTAAAACAGCTTTTGTTCTTCTAGTAATCTAACTAGTACTAGATACCTAGTAATGGGATTGCAGGGTCCAATGGGAGGTCTACTTTTAGATCTTTGAGGATTCTCCATACCTCTCTCCTGAAAGGTTGTTTAGTTTGCAATCCCACCAGCACTGTAGAAGTGTTTCCTTCTCTCGATATCCACACTAGTGTCTGGTGTTTTGGGACTTTGTGATGTGGGCTAATCTTGCTGGGGTTAGGTGATATCTTACAGTGGTTTTGATTTGCATTTGTCTGATGATTAAAGATGATGAGCATTTTTCCATGTGTTTGTTGGCCATTTGTCTGTCATCCTTGGAGAAGTTTCTGTTCAAATCTCTCAGGCATCTATATTTTTAATAAGCTCTGAGGGGTTCAGTTTTTGGACATGATTTTGGGAACCACTACACTAAATCATGGGTGGAGGGAGGGAGGAGGAATTAAATTAAATGTAGATGCATGCTAGGAGGATGTGATAGGCTGAAAAATAGCCCCCAAAGATGTCCATGTCATAATTCCTGGAACCTATGAGTATTACCCTACATGGCTAAAAGGACTTCACAGGCATCATTAAATTAAGGATCTTGAGAGGGAGAAGTAATACTAGATTTTTTGTGAGTGGGTCCAAAATGTAATTATGGCTATCCTTGTAAGAACTATGAGGCAGATGGAAATTCAGCTGCAGAAGAGGAAGAAGGTCATGTGACTATGAAAGCAGGGAGAGAAAAGGGAATGTGGTATCAGGAAGAGGCCACAAGCCAAGGAATGTAGGTGGCTTCCAGAAAGTGGAAAGACAAAACAACCAGATTCTTCTCTAGAGTCTCCAGAAGGAATCAGCCCTGCCCACATCTTGATTTCAGACCCATCAAACTCATTTCAGCTTTTTTACCTCCAGAACTATTAAGAGGACATATTTACATTAGGTTAAGTCACTAAGTTGGTGGTTATTTTTTACAGTAGCAGTAGGCAACTAATATAGAGGGAAAAACAAAAACTCTAATACAAAAATAAATAGGAGAGACTCAGCGCCCGTAGCTCAGTGGGTAGGGTGCCAGCCACATACACCGGGGCTGGCGGGTTCAAACCCAGCCTGGGCCTGCTAAACAACAATGACAACTATAACAACAACAAAAATAGTTGGGTGTTGTGATGGGCACCTATAGTCCCAGCTACCTGGGAGGCTGAGGCAAGAGAATCACTTAAGCCCACGAGTTGGAGGTTGCTGTGAGCTGTGATGCCACAGCATTCTACCCCAGGCAACATAGTGAGTCTGTCTTAAAAAAAAAAAAAGAGAGAGAGAGAGAGAGAAACCTGTTGTCCACTTTTTAAGATTGAGTAACCGATAAGCTATACAAGGCAAAAAAGAGAGAGGAAGAGGAATCAAGAATGAATCTAGAGAGTGGATTTAAGATGGTGGCTGAGTAACAGCTTCCCTGTAACTGGGCTTGGCGAATCTGGGGAGACAAGACTCCAGACATCTCTGGCCGGTGGGATCTGCCTATGATCATCCCTTTGAGGATACAGGGAGCCAGCAAGGGACTTCTGGACCC
>CAUYPK010006077.1:0-13037 GCA_963574355.1 Loris lydekkerianus | reverse complement strand
GCTTTCACATGAAGGCTATAACCCAACTATACCACAAGACTATGAGGAAAGGACCAAGGAAGGGGAAGGGAGGGGGGAGGTTTGGGTGGAGGGATGGTGATGGGTTGGGCCACATCTATGGTGCATATTTTTATCTATAATAAAAAATAAGAAATTAATAAAAAAAAATATGAGTGTACTTATGTTTTGTTTATAACCCATAAGGATGTGGTGTATTTCATATTTCCCAGTATTCTTCAGCTTTTTTGTTGTTGTTGTTGTTGTTGTTTTTATTAAATCATAACTTTGTACATTGATGCATTCATGGGGTTCAGTGTACTGATTTGGTATACAATGTGAAATGCTTACATTGAACTAACACATCTATCACAATTATACTCTTTTTTTAATAGTTTTGAAATGTACCATTGCATCATGCATATTAGGTGAGGTCCCCTCAAATCCCCTCCCTTCTCCTACCTTCCCCCTCCCCTCCCTTCTCTCTCCTCTTTCTAATTTCTGGACTACAATTATGCTTTACCATTCATATGAATGTGTAGGTAATTATATATTGATTTTGTAGTAGTAGTAGATGTAGTACATTGGATATCTTTCCCCCACCATTCTTGAGATACTTTACCAAGAAGAGTATGTTCCAGCTCCATACAGGTAAACATAAAAGATGTGAAGTCTCCATCTTTTTTATGGCTGCATAGTATTCCATGGTGTACACATACCATAATTTGTTAATCCATTCATGGGTCAATGTTCTTCAGCTTTCTCATGAGATTTGAGCTCCCAACTTTTAATTTCCATTTCTCTGTCATGTGATTCATGCCCAGTCATTTCAAATATTGGGGAACAAAATTAAAAGCAGGCCATGTTTCCACTGCAGAAATTGACATAGGAGCTAATGATGGGGAAGTCCTGCAAAGATTTCAGAATCTGTATTTACTTAGGAAAAGTATTTACAAAATATATTTAGATAAAATTTAGAGTGCTGTGACCTCCTAAAATTTTCTGTCCACTACTTTATCAATTCATGCTTTATCTGCCCTCCTACCTCTCAGCCTTTATTTAATAAATGTTTATTATGTGCATATAGTTTTTAAGGTCCCACATGAAGTGCTTTGAGACTATGAGAGCGACCTACCCTCAAGGTAGAAGAGCTGGAGATGTGTTCATAACTGAAACAAAAGAATGGGACCAACACTCCTACTAGATGCTTTCCATCCTTCACCCAACATTTACATATTGCTCTCCCAAGAAGTGCCAGACACTTTAGATACTATAGGAAGTTAGAGGCAGCAGACATGCCTTCCAGCATGGGATGTCAGGGAACTCTATGGAAAAAATGACATTTTAAGAAGGTGGTTATGGGAAGGGAAAGATAAACAGCATTTGGAGGATATTTTTCACAGTGAGGATATGAATAGAATAAGCAAAAGTAAAAAAGTAGAGAACCAAAGGGTATGTTTGGGGAAGAATAGGCTAGATCACATGGGTCAGTAACTTTTTCTGTAAAGTATCAGGTAGCAAATAGTGGGGCTTTGCATCCTATATGATCCTGGACTCTGTTGTAGATACTCAACTTTGTTGTAGTGTGAAAGCAGCTGTGGACAATACTTTATTGAATAGGTGTGACTGTGGTTCAAATAAAACTTTATTTGCAAAAGTAGTTTGAATTTCAGTTGGCCACTGGCTATAGTTCACTGACTCCTGGCCTAGATCTCAGGATGGGTGAAGAGATGTAAGGGCATGTAGAAGTAGACCAGGGTCTGCCTAGGGTGATACTTGCACTTCAGGCTAAAGGTTCTTTTTTTTCCAAAGTAGCAGTGAGCGGCCACATGTCTTTGAACAGAAAGAATGCCATAATTAGAGCCTTTCCTAAATAGCATCTTTCTCAAAGGAGAACCGTTAGTTCTGTCTAAAGAACTCTGTCTTCAGAGAGTACTTCTGGAGATTTTTCCTGTAGATTATTGTTCATTCACTATGACACTCAAAAATTCTCAGAACTTTAGAAGTAGCTTGTACCAAATCATTATAAATCATCTGATCTTACCCACCAAACAAGGAAAGAGTGGTTTCTTCTAAATTTGCTATTGCACAAAGATGCAATGGGTAAGAGAAAATGTTGAGAATTAGCCAAGAACCTTCCCTATGTATTCTAGTTCAGCTGCTTGAATGAGGTCCAGATTTTTGGAGAATCTCCATGGCCTCGGAGTTTAGAAGGTTGCCTTGTTTTTCAAGGCTGACAGTCCCTTGCTCTCAGCTTGCCCATGTCCTGAATTTCCAGTTCCACTGTACTTTTTCAGGCCTCATCTTGATTGGCCTATGAAGTTCTTAATACTGCATAATCCTTCCT
The DNA here is from genome assembly GCA_963574355.1 of Loris lydekkerianus. NCBI lineage: Eukaryota > Metazoa > Chordata > Mammalia > Primates > Lorisidae > Loris > Loris lydekkerianus. The sequence goes on along the minus strand of CAUYPK010006077.1, from coordinate 10,693 downwards.
TTTAAATATTTTCCTGCTCTCGTTTCCCTGATAACATTTTTTCTTGGCATTTATTTTCTATCATTTAAGAGACAGGGTCTCACTATGCAGCCTGACAATTAAGTTTGCAAACTTGCCACTGCATACTTTGACAGCTTATACAAGGTTTCATAACCTTGGCATATCAGTATCTCATAACTGTGTTTGTGTAGATCTGTGATGGTGTCTTGCTGAGTGACATTCATTGCTGTTGTTGCCTGTTGTATGTTGTCATGAGAGGGTCAGAGCTTGAATTAGAGAAACAAACAAACATTAAATTTCTAGTTAAACTTGACAGAAATGGAAGTGAAATTGAGAATATATTCGTCCAAATTTATGGGGATAATGCCATGAAGAAAATGACTATACAAATGTATTAAACTTCTTCGCTGAGGGGAGGAAAGCATCATTGATGAAGATAGATTAGAGAAGCTATGAACAAGCAGAACAGATGAAGACATTGCAAAAATTCATTGAATTGTATATCAAAATCATAACTGACTGAGAGAAGCATAGCAGACCAAGTAAATAGTGATAGACAAACAATTAGGAAAATGTTGGCATGGGAAAGGTGTTTGCAGAAATGATCCCAAAGGATCTCACCATTGAACAAAGGCAAAGGAGAGTGGAATTTGCCAAGACCTTTTGAAGAGGCAAGATGATGTTTGGGCCACCTTATCACTGGTGATGTAACATGGGTGCACCAATACGACCCTGAAACAAAGCATCAAAGTGCACAGTGGAAGTCAGTCAATTCTTGTGACCAAAAATATTCTGTTAGTCCAAATTAAGAGTTGAAGTGATGTTACTAATATTTTCTGGGTATCAGCAAGATTATTCATTGAATTCGTACCAATTAGACAGTTAACTGATTTTACTATTTGGAAGTGCTGAATAGGCTGTGTGAGAAAGTTAGATGAAAACAACCTGAACTTTTTGGCGGCAACTCATGGCTTTTGCATCACAACAATGCATAGGCTTACACAGTACTCACAGTAATGTGAGGAAGTTTTTAGCCAGTAAACAAATAACTGTATTGAAATACTCTCCCTACTCATCAGGAAGGATATTTGGCCTTCTTGATTGGGCTCCCAGTGACTTTTTTCTTTACTCAGAAGTAAAGAAAATATTGAAAGGAAGATATTTTGATGACATTTATGACACCAAGGTTAATATGACAATAGCTCTGATGGCCATTCCAGGAAAAGAAGTTCCAAAATTCCCTTGAAGAATTGTACCTTCATATTAATTTGAATAAAGATTAAAAGAAAAAACAAAATTCCTTTGAAGGGTGGACTGGCATCAGTGCATAGATTCTCCAGGGAAGCACCTCAAAGGCAATTGTAGTGATATTTAGCACTTTTGAGAATTGAGTTTTTGAACTTAATTTTTGAACCTGGTATATTGCTCACACTGGAGTGTAGTGACTATTCACAGTCACAGTTGTTTAGTGCACCACAGTCTTGAACTCTTGAATTCAAGTAATCCTCCCACCTCAGCCTCTAGAGTAACTGGGACCGCATATGTATGCCACTACACCCTGCTGGCTTTTCTAACTTATTTGTGGCTGCTGCTTCTCAACTCCTTTGCCTGAGTCATGGACCTCTAGTTCAGTGCCAATGGCAGGATTGGTATGCCCACCAATTTGTGTGGTCTATTATTAGAAGTCCCTTTGGCTAAAAAACCTAAAGCCACATCTTCCTTTTTGGCCTCTTATTGGTTTTTCTTTACTATTTTATTTCTTCATTTGCTCAAGGAAAAAGAAGCCATTATTTATTGGGTTTCTTGGAGACCCCAACATTAATGAACTTTCTACCTAGATTTTTCCTAGATACTTAAAAACTCATATATGCTAAAAAATATATCTAAAACTTGAACATATCTGTTTTTTTTTTTTTAAAACTGATTTTCTCCTCGAATTTTCAGTCTTTGAAATGGGTGTGACTTTATATCTATTAAACTAAGCTAAAACCTGGGCTTATCTCAAACTCTTTTTCCCCTTTACCACATTTCATTAAGTACCAAATCCAAAAGCTTCTATGTCATCCATATGAGACAGAAGCTCCAAGCATCCCACCTTACTGTGTGCTCTTACTTCTAGTCATTTTATGCAATATTTAGTTTTCTTAATTTACATTATGAATTTACGTCTGTCCCTTTGCTCATGAATAATACCTTTTATTGTCTTAAAAACTGGATGAATATCTCATGTGTCTTTTAAGACTAAACAAGATACCACTTCTTCTTTTAATCCACCATAAATGGCAGAATGGACAGAAATCAAAGTCTTACGTTAGAGTCACGTAAATCTTCATACACATGTGAAATGGTGATTGTAAATGGATTGCTGATCATTGATTTCTCAAAAGATCAGAGGAAAGTCCAGTGATCCAGCAAGGCTATTTACTAGACTTACTGAAGTAAGGAAGAAGACCAACTTCACTGAGTCTTAGCAGTGTCTCAAAATTGGGGAAATGTGGAGAGGATATTTATGATGATATAGAACCTGAGCTCTATGATCTTATGGTGGGTCTTTTAAGGCAGAGGATTGGTTGGGATTGGTCAGTGTTCATGATAAAATAACTTCTGATTGGTGAACATAGCAAAGCAAAGGTCTGAAAGCAAGCCTTGGACAAGATTAGTCTTGATACGTAAGCTATTTTAGTCAGTTCACAGTTGTATCATCAAGGAGCAAGTATTTCATGGACAGAAAGTACTTCCTTTTGCTTGGTACTTATATTTTTAGCACATAAATAGGAAAATACTGCCCAAGAATTATTTAGCACAGGGTCAGGAAAATATGTTGGTTTAAATTTTCACTATCTCATAGGGATGTTGTAAGGGTTGACTAATTTTAATGCACATGAATATTTGTCACTGCATCCATAGCAAGTTCTCCAAAAAAAAAAAAAAAAAGGAGAGATTTTTAAGTATTACAGTGTATATTTTGTTCATTAGAACATCTATAATAGTTTTAGTTCAATGATTTGTTTTAATGTCTGTCTCTCCTACTATATCATGGGTTCCAAAGTACCAGGACTATGTTTTATTCATTTTATAGCTCCAGCTTCCAGTGCAGAGCTATGAATTCTTAAAAAGGGTTGTAGAATGAAGAAATGGAGGCACAGTGTTAAGAAACTGTGCATGTGCATTGACAACAAGTAATATGTTAGTTATATTGGTGAATGTCATACAAAAGGACAAGAGGACAAAGTCTTTCTTCCTAGAATGCAGATGAACAAATGGGAGAATTCTAACTTTTTTCTTTCCCATCCATGCTAAGGAGTAGCCCTCTTGGAATGAAATTTAATGCATTTAGTAGATAGCCATCCATCATTCCTTGCTTGCAGACAAGAGCAAGTGATAGCTCCATTAGTCCTGTCCACATAACTTGTGGAGCATAGCCTCCAAGGTTGGTTTGGATTGGGACCTGGTGTTAACTGATATGGAACAGGGCAGAGGGGCTGGCAAAGACAAGCACGGCTGGTGACTATTTTTTATGTTTAATGGGAAAATCTTCAACTGTTGCAACCCTTTACACTAAGAAGGCAGAGATGACTTAAGAGAAAACCAGGACCAAAAAATGGAATTGATACTTTTATGGTTTAATACTGTGAATGGTGCTGTATTAACATTAACATACTAATACTAGTATTAACATTAACATAAATACTAACCAAAGTGAGTTTTTTGCATCCTGTTTATACTTGCCTTTTGCTAAGGAATCTATACTACACAGATCATTCTCCTTCAATCACATATTTGAATCAGATATTACATTGGGTCAAAAACTCTTTTGAGGTATATAATAGCTCCCTGCCTTTACTTTGTGTTTCTATTAGAGTGTTGAGTATAAGGCATCATACTTGTTTTGAACATGTCTGTCTTTTCCATTAGAGTATGACTTTCCTAGTCATCCTTTCATAAAATACCCTAAATACAGCAGGTTAGACAACATCTTATTCAATGTTGTATAATTGCCAGGCCATCATCCCCATGGATCTCAATGCTGACAGTGCATGGCACATAATAGAAAATGTTTGGGGAAAAAAAAGAAAATGTTTGCAAAATTGATGGTGATGAAATGAGTGTACATAGATGGAGCAGCTGGTTAAATCAAACAAGACATTTCTTTTAAAGAAATATTTATTTTTATTTAATTTGAATTATAAAATGATGTTTCATTAGGAAATTACATAACTAAAAGCATATCTAGGGCAGCACCTGTGGCTCAGTGAGTAGGGCGCCAGCCCCATATACTGAGGGTGGTGGATTCAAACCCAGCTCCGGCCAAACTGCAACAAAAAAATAGCCAAGCGTGGTGGCGAGCACCCATTGTCCCAGATACTTGGGAGGCTGAGGCAAGAGAATCGCCTAAGCCCAAGAGCAGGAGGTTGCTGTGAGCTGTGATGCCACAGCACTCTACTGAGGGTGACATAGTGAGGCCCTGTCTCTAAAAAAAAAAAAAAAAGCACATCTATAAAGAAGGAAATAAAAATCCTTATACTCAGTTAAGTACACTGTTCATAAGCACCCCAGTCACTCCCTTAAATGAGTGTTACATGTTACAGACATTTAACAGTAACTAATGTAATTTTAGATATGTTCCCTGTTTGAGCAGGAACTTCACTTAACATGCTTTAAAGATCCATCTTTTATGGAGTATTTCTGGGGATTCTTAGGGGCTGGCTCATTTGTTGATGGACAAATGTGATTGGTGATTTTGGGGACAATGCTTTTGTCAATTCTATATCAAATATTTATTCTACCTTTTGGTGACTTCACCTAAGTGTAATCAAATAGTTGATGACATAAAGTCTTTCTTTATGGATGCATTACAGATAATCACCGAAGAAAGAATGACAGAATTAAAATACACCATTTGCAAACCCTAAGAAAGTAATGGATCTTAGCAATATTAATGGATTCTGAGACCATTAGGTAAAAAACTTTTTAAGGAATGGCTATCTAAACCCACAGCGCAATCTTAGCATGATGAAAAAGAGACAAGTAAATATTAAAGACCTCATGATGGGATTTACAACACAACTTTCAAGTATTTTTCCTAAAAATAACCAACTTGAATCTGCTTAGACCTCTGGTTTGAATCACTAGTTTTCAGGAAACACAAAGGATATGGTAACATGCTAACCAATACCATGAGGGTGTAATCAGCGAAATTCAGGAAACAAAGAGGTTTGCAGGATAAATAATTCAATTTGTTCAATGGTTGTGATGGAAATAAAAAAGGGGGGAATTATACCTTAAAAGTGAAGAGAGAGAGAGACGTAACGAAATGCAGTGTGATCTTGTTGAGATTTCAGATATAACCAAATCAACATACATTGTGTGACAATAAGGAAAATCAGAACATGATTGAATATTTGGTGATATTAAGGTACTAAAACTGTTAGCTTTGGTAATAGTTATGTTTTCAGAAAGAATACTTATCTTTGATATGCTGAAATAACTATGGATGAAGTGATGCACTGTCTAGGATTTGTCTCAAAATAATTCAGTGTGGGATGGAGGGGGAATAAAGATATAAAAGTAACAATTGCTGAAGATGGGGGAGTTTATTTTACTACCCTCTTTTTTGGTGGAATTTTTTTGTTGTGGCAAAGTACACATAACATAAAACTTACCATTTTAACCACTTTACAGTGTATGTACAATTCAGTGGCATTAAGTACATTCACCCTGTTGTACAATAATCACCACTGTCTAATTCCAAAACTTTTTCATCACCCTAAGAGAAATATAGAAGTTTTCATAATAAAAATATTAACAACCAAAGCAACATCTACTGAATAGATGGATGACTGTTCAGGCTTTCATTTTAGTCTCCTTTTTCTTTAAATCAGGGGTTAAACAATGTAGGAGCCTGAAAGAGTTTTTTTTTTTTTTTTTCTTTTTAAATCAAAGTAAGCTATGTTTTCCGAGATGAAACTTGTTTAAAGTTCTTTCAAATTCCTTTGGCAAGGATGTTCATTAAATTTTCTTCCAAACTCTAGCAACAGTTTACCTATCTTACTATTTTATTTTATTTTTTAAGAACTCTCCTTTTTTCTGCATAGACATGTTAGCATTTAACTCAGGGGAAGCTTTGTCAAGATGTACCTAAGTAGGTGTTATTTTTAAATAAAAGTACAGCCAGAATTTTTTGATTGTCTGCTAGGAATGTTTGTTTTTCCTTTTCATTTAGGTATAATTTTGATAAGAATACCAAGAGTTACCACTATGTAAACAGATAACCTAATTATTAGATGGGGGAGAATGGTTGTTTGTTCTAAGCAGCACTTCTAAACACCCAATACCCGATTTTCAAATTTGATAGTTCATTGTCTTAGATTTTTTTTAAATATTAAAATTTAAATTTGCTAATATGAGATGCCACATTTATATGTCTCCTTGAGGATAGAGAATTGGTGGCAATAGACACATTTACTATTCTCCAAAATACCACAACCAACTGGTTTCAAGCTATGAAGTAAGTTTCTTTTCTTTTTCAAAACTCCAAAGCATTTTTATTATTTTATTAATAATACAGTGTATGGTAGAAGAAAAGATCTTCACTCATTATCACACTGTTAAGACATAACAATATTAACTTTTTAATATAAATCTTTATGACTTTTATGAATATGTGTATTTTAAGTAAAAATGGGGTAATTCAATTTGTAACTCAAAATTGCTATTAAATAATAGATAATGAATAAGGTTCTTTTTTTTGTTTTGTTTTTCTTTGAGATAGAATCTCACTTTGTCACCCTCAGTAGAGTGCTGTGGTGTCACAGCTCACAGAAACATCCAATCCTTGGGCTTAGGCTATTCTCTTGCCTCAGCCTTCTGAATAGGTGTCCACCACAACACCTGGCTATTTTTTTGTTGTAGTTTGGCCGGGGCTGGGTTTGAACCCACCACCCTTGGTATATGGGGCCAGCACCTTACTCATTGAGCCACAGGCGCCACCCTAATGAATAATGTTCCACAGTACTATTTACAGGTCTAAAAACATTTTTCATGACAGGTCTGTATTCCTTTAAGTGGATATTATAGCTGATTATAGCAGTTTTCTTTTTTTGGACATTTCAGTTGTTTTCATTTTTTTTTTTTTTATATTTTAGGCAATGAAACAAAAAATACACTTTTAGATAAATTTACTTTTAACATTACTTATATCTACTTGGTATGTTACTTATATTTGCTTCTGGTAATTTATTTTTACAAATTTCTGAGATAAGATGCATATTTTAAGGAACAAATTTTAATGTAATTTCCACTAAGCTCACCTACTATAATTTCTGAATCAATAAGAGGCAGTCTGTTACATTATTGTCAGGAAACTGGTTGGGAAAATGTGTAGCTGACACATCAGATTGGAACATCCGGGTGGATACCTCCTGAAGGTTCTATCTTCCTAGACTCCTCTGAACACACAGAGCCAGCAGAAGTGGTTTTTTTCTTGGCCCCAAGAGATCTGCCACAACTAAGCTATCAGTGTTCTAAGCTTTTAACATTTTTGCAACAACATCTCAACTCTAAGTGCAGGAGATAAGAGCATCTTTGCAAATTGAGTTCCTCTGTCCCTTACACTTAATTAACTGTCCCTCAGCTTTCCATTATCTCTATGTAGGGTGTTACGTTAATCAACCAACTTCACTCTCTGTGTATATACATTATCCTCCCTCCTTTTACTTTAAAAAAAAAAATAGTCTATGTTATTAGAGAAGTTTTAGGTTCACAGTGAAATTGAGCAGAAGATACAGAGATTTCCTACAACCCTCCTCCCCAACAGACATGGCTTCCCCCACTGTCAACATCTCCTACCAGAGTAGTGCATTTGTTACAATTGATGGACCTACATTGACACATAATTACTCAATGTCTGTAGTTTGCTTTAGGGTTCTTGTTGTTGCGCTCTTGTTGTGCATTCTATGGATTTGGACACATGTATAATGATACATATTCACCATCACAAAATTCTACAAAATAGTTTCATTGACCTCCCCAAATTCTTAATTTTGCCTATTCATCCTTTCTTTTCTTACCCCTGAAAACTACTTATATTTTTATTATTTCCATATTTTTGCCTTTTATCCTCTTACTTTTGAAATGTTTGCATCATTTCACCAGCCAGGATAGTCCACACTACCAGGACATTCTCTCAAGTCACAACCAATGGAAGTTTTAGCAATTGGGCCTTCACTTTATTCCATGGACTATTCATGCCTCACATACTACCCAGGATAAGAACCTCATGGTCAGCTGGGCATTGAGTGATCCAAACCCCAGATTACTTTCTGATTTTTGAAGTTAGTTCTGGAACAATTGTAACATTCGGGGGAGGGAGGGAGTTAGGAAGGCAAGGATTTTAATGGGGATTAAGACTTTGTAATACAAAAAGGGGAAGAAACAGGATTGTACAGGGATAGGGCAGAGTCATGTTGCACATCTGACAAAAGCTTAGCCAATCTAACAGGGATCTCTAGAACTAAAATTAACTATCAGGACCCTAGTGTTAGGCAGAAAGTTCTGGGATCTATATTCCTGCTTGTTCAACCCCTGCTAAAGGATGTCTGGGAAAAGTATGGTCCCAGTGGAAAAGCTGGGGTGATTGCGGAAGGTGCTAACAACCTAAGGTAGAGTCACCTGTACTCTTCGTAGATAAATAACTAATTCTTTCTTGATGGGCAATCTAAGCCACCTCCAAGGCTGGCTTTTACCTCAAAGTTATGCCACTAATTTTTTTTTATTATGGTAAAAAATACAAAAGATTTACCACTTAAGTTTTTATAAGTACATAGTTCAGCAGCACTAAATACATTCACATTGTTGTGTAAATGTCACCACTCTTCATCTCTAGGACTTTTGCATCATCCCAAACTAATACTCTGTACCCATTAAATGCTAACTTCCTATTCTTTCTTCTTTCAAGTCACTAGTAAACTCTGTTCTATTTTCTGTTTCTATGAATTGCCTGTTCTAGGTACTTCCATAGAATAATATAGTATTTGTCCCTTTGTGTCTGGCTTATTTCACTTAGAATGGTGTTTTCAAGAGTCACCCATGTTTCAGTATGTATTAAAATTTCATTCTTTTTTCAAGGCTTAATAAAATTTTTGTGTATACATATATCACATTTGGTATTTATGTACATGAGTGGTTAAATTTCCCCAGTTGAAAGATATAGACCGGCTGAATGCATAATAAAAAAGACCCAACTTTATGTTGCCTGTAGGAAACTCACTTTATTGGTAAAAACACCAGTAGACTGAAAGTAAAAAGATGAAAAAAAAAAATTCCATACAAATGGAAACCAAAATCATGCCAGATTAACTACACTTGTAGTGGAAAATAGCCTGTAAGTAAGTAAACAAACAAACAAACAAACAAACAAACAAAAAAAGCCATAAAGACAAAAGGTTATTATATAATGATAATGAGATTGATTTAACAAGACAATGTAACAGTTGTAAATATATATGATCCTAACACTGTAGCATATATATATATATGACAAAAGCTTAGCCAATCTAACAGGGATCTCTAGAACTAAAATTAACTATCAGGACCCCAGTGTTAGGCAGAAAGTTCTGGGATCTATATTCCTGCTTGTTCAACCCCTGCTAAAGGATGTCTGGGAAAAGTATGGTCCCAGTGGAAAAGCTGGGGTGATTGCATATATACATATAATATATATACATATAATATATATATATTATATGTATATATGCAAACATATAATATATAAAGCAAATATTAGTGCTAAGGAGAAAGATAGATTGCATTATAATAATTATTGGTAACTTCAGCAACCCACTTTAATTACTGGACAGATAATATAGACAGAAAATCAAAAAAGAAGCATTGAATTAAACAGCATTATAGAGCAAATGGACCTCTCAGATATTTATAAAACATTTCATTCAACAGCTACAGAATACACATTTTTCTTGTGCAAACATGGAGCATTCTTTAAGATATATCATATGTTAGGCCTCAAAACAAGTCTGAACAAGTTTAGAAAAATCAAAATAATATCAAACACTTCATACCACAGTGGAATAAAACTAGAATTCAATAACAAAAGGAATATTGGAAGTATACAAATTCATGAAATTTAAACCACAGGCTTTTAAATGACCAGTCAATGAAAACATTAAGAAGAAAATTAAAGGACCTCTTGAAATAAATGAAAATAGAAACACAACATACCAAAAACATTTGGGATACATTAAAAGCAGTGCTAAGAGACAGTTTGTAGCAATAAATACCTACATAAGAAAAGTAGAAAATTTCAAATAAACAACCTTATGATGGACCTCAAAAAACCAGAAAGCAAGAATAAAGCAAACTCAAAATTAGTAGAAGTAATAAGCATTAGAGCATAACTAAGTGCAACAGAGACTATAAAAAATGAAGGATCCATGAAACAAAAGTTGATTTTTTGAAAGGATAAACAAAATTGATAAATTGCTAGCTAGGCTAACCAAGAAAAAAAAAGAGAAGACCCCCAAAAAGAAAGAAATGAGAAACTTCTCCGAAGAAGACAGGCGCGCGGCCTTCAGACATATGAAAAAATGCTCATCATCTTTAATCATCAGAGAAATGCAAATCAAAACTACTTTGAGATATCATCTAACTCCAGTGAGACTAGCCTATATCACAAAAT
>CAUYPK010006076.1:0-44471 GCA_963574355.1 Loris lydekkerianus | reverse complement strand
ATGTGCGATCTCCAACCTTCTCTCCTGGTATAGCTCGAATCCTCCAGGTTACTTACTAAATTTCCATCCTTTAACTCTCCTTCTGGACGGGAGCCTCTGTGAAAAGCTGGCTTCAGTCCGCCATCTTGTCTCCCCCCTTCCCGGCCTCAATTTTTTATTGAAAGTATATTCTCTTTAGAAAAAAAAATTTACTGAAAACCTTTATGTACATGAGGGCTGTAAAAAAAGTTTCCATGGACTCTGAGATGAAAAGACATTTGTTTGTTCCTTGAAGTCACCGTGAGTACGTGTATAGTGATTGTGTGTAACACAGCTCTTAAACACTGTCTTGCAAATTGTGTATCTTTCAGATTGTGTGCTCCTGTCCTCTCTAGTTCAGGGACTTTCAGACTTTCTGAGCTGCGGCCTGGTGGTCCAGGGCTGCATGTGGCACGCGCACACACACATGCACACACACGTGCACACACATTTCATACAGAACTGCAGCAAAGAACTCATGATACACTTCTTATCCTGGCTCTGATGTTTTCTCATATTTTCTGCTTTATTGATTCTATTATTTAAAAATACCGATGAGGACCTCCTCCTTTGATTTTCTCCTTCACTATGTTGAAAGCACTGGTCTGGCAGAGCCTTGATTCTTAGTGTCTCTTGTAATGCTTTAGAGTTCTCCAAAACGTCCTCAGAAAGGCTATAGCTGTCCTTTTCTTTCAAGGAGAAACTCTTTTTACATTATCATCTCATATTACATCATTATAAATGATGTCACGTGAACGACTTCTAGACAGAAAGGACTTTCTGTGTACGGATGGAGGGCAGAGTGACAGTGAGTGTCTCACAGTCAGGAAAACAAGCTGGCATCTGCCTGTTGGTTTATGGACTATTTGCAATGACTAGCCCCAAACCTCTCAGCCATCAGACATCCAGAAATTAGGGGAAAATACTTCCTTACAGACTCTTAGAGTAGGGGGGAGGTGCAGGGGGCCCCTATCCTGGTTCTCAGCCAGTGCAGGGGGGCACGTCTATGGTCTCCTCATAGCTGGGCATTCAGTGTCTGCTTTGTTATGTCAGATGCAGGGAGCTCACTGCATTATGTTTACTGCTGCTGTAACAAATGATCACACATTTACTGGCTGAAGACAACACCAATTTGTTATCTGACAGTTTTTGAGTTCAGAAGTCTGTCAGGAGTCTCATGAGCTAAAATGAAGGTGTTGGCAGGGCTGTGCTCCTTTCTGATTATTCCAGGAGAAAATCTCTTCTCATACCTTCTCCAGTTTCCAGAGGCTTCCAGCACCCTTTGATCCCATTCTGTTTCTGAAACCAGCAACAGCCAGTCGAGTCTTCTCTCACCACCCATCTTCTGCTTTGTGTCTCTGTGATCTCAATGCTCCTGTGTCACATAAGGTGACCTTGGCAGGTTCTGGGGATTATGATTCAGGCATTTTGGGGGGAGGGTGGTCACTGTAGTCACCACATTTCCCACCTTCTGAGCTAGCCCATCCTACTTTCTGGTGGCTCAAATTTTGGAAAACACGTGTTGATTTAGGACAATGACCTCTAGTCCTGCATCAGGTGAAATTTTTAAAGTAAAATCAGGAAACCTGAAACCTGGAGATTTTCCAATTTGAGAAGACCAGCAGTATTGAAGGCTGAGACCAAGAGGAAACTGGTGGAAACTAACCATAGGAAGGAAGGTCTCCCTTTCCTGGATGTAAAGTTAACACATGCATTTTGCAGAGAGGTTTACTTGATATTTGCCGGAAAGAGGGGAAACATGAGTCTTGAATCAAAAACCCAGAAGAATCTATATGGCATTGGGCTGGTTAATGTCTTAGTTGTTTTGTGCTTGGTTAGAGTTGGTTGGGAAGGTATTTTAAGGTGGTTATGAATAGGCCATGGAGGTTTGGTGGGCTATGATGGATTATAGGGAATCTTTAGACAGTTCTGATTTTACTGGAGATTCTAATCTGCTGAGTTTGATAGCCTGTCCATAACTCTTAGCTTTAGAATGGAAATATGTAAGCAAAAATTGACTTGACAAAAGTGGTTTTGTTAATAAAACAAAACAATAACTTACAGATTCTATGCCTTACTGCTTCATTCTTCTAACACTGAAATTGTGGTCTGGGTGCAGGGTGCCAGTAATCCCACCACGCTGGGAGGTTCAGGTGGGAGATCACTTGAGGCCAGGAGTTTGAGACCAGTTTGGGCAATGTAGCAAGACCCCATCTCTACAAAATATAATAAAAAAATTAGCCATGTGTGGTAATGCTTCCCTATAGCCCTACGTCCTCTGGAGGACCTCAAGGATGAGCTCTTGAGCCCAGGAGTTCAAGGCTATGGTAAGCTATGATCATGCCACTGTACCCAGCCTGGGCAACAGAGCATAAACCTATTTCTTAAAGAAAGAGAGAAAGGAAGGAATAAAAAAAAGAAATAGTGAAGTAACCCTTTAATGTACTTTATTATTAATGAGAATGTCTTTGTTTTGGAGAGATTAAAATTTACTTGTGGATTGAAAACAGGTGTTTTAAGGAATTACATAAAAATATTAGCAATATTGTTTTTATACTAAGTTCAAGTGTGTTTGGAATATCATCTGTTAGACTGAATGAAAAAATCTGCGTAGACACAGTTTTTCAAATTAAGGTCCTTAGTGGAAAGCAAAATAAACGTGTATCAAAACACGACCTTTATTTTTTCCTTTGGTGGCTGTTTTGCTTTTAATGTAGTACGGGCAAGAAGAGATCTTTGTTGCTTATAGATGAAAATACCCATTTTCAAAATGTACAAAACTGAGTCAATGCTGATAAAAAACGTGGTGGCCTCCGAGGTGTGCCACTCAGCTGCTGTGAGGGTCATTGGTGACAGTCTTTCGGCTGTGGAGTTCCTGCTGCGCCCATGCCAGTGACTGAGTGTGGTGGGGTGGGGGCTGCAGCCGGCCCTCCTTCCCTGCATGGGGCCCTGGTGATGGGCAGCTGTCCCTCCCACCCCTCATCAAGCTCACCAAGACTTGCCCAGAGATGAAGTTGAAGTTCTCCGCCTCAGCCCTACCTTCTTCCCTCTCCCTTCTGTGCCCATCAGACCCGCACCTGCGTCTGCAGACTCTCTCTGCCTCTTCCTGTTCCTTCCCCGCTTTCATCCTTCATGCGAGTTTCCCCCAGGAACCTCCTGCAGGTCTGATTCCGCCTTGGAGTCAGCTCCTTGGAGGACCTGAATGGGTGCACATCTAAAGAGTCGTAGAATTAACTTGGAGATCCCAAGGAAGTTGTTCCGTTTTCCTGCCTGTGATAGCAGGAAGGCAGCTGAGATGGAGAGAAGGGAGCGTAGGAGTTGAGATTAGAGAGAAAACTTCTGCTTCAGCTGTTGACGGGCCAGGGAGTTTGCACCCATACCCCTGTTGAGGACAACTAACAAACCTGGAAAGGTCTTTTAAAAAATCTTAAAGAGGCTCAGCACTGGTAGCTCAGCGGCTAGGGTGCCAGCCACATACACCGGGGCTGGGGGGTTCCAACCCAGCCAGGGCCGGCCAGACAACAATGACAACTACAACAACAGCAGCAAAAATAGCCGGTGTTGTGTTGGGCGCCTGTGGTCCCAACTACCTGGGAAGCTGAGGCAAGAGAATCTCTTAAGCCCAAGAGTTGGAGGTTGCTGTGAGCTGTGATGCCACGGCACTGTACTGACATAGTGAGACTCTGTCTGAAAAAAAAAAAAATCTTCTTAAAGACTTGGGAGAGCATGGCAGTCTGGAGAGCAGAGTCTGGCATTTGGAGCTACGTATTTCTGGCCTCTGCACTTAGTGTAGAGAAGATTGCTGAGAGACCTAGAAGCAATTTGGACAGATTTAATAGTATAGGTCTCTCTTTCACAGTAGTGAAGATGTGCGTCAAGCTAACAGTCTGCCAGGGGATGAATGGGGGACACACACACAGCAGAACAACATTCAGCCTTAAAAGGGGAGGAAATCCTGTAATTTATTACAGTAGGGATGAAGCTGGAGGACATTACGCTACGTGAAATAAACCAGGCACTGAAAGACGTACCACAGTACCTCACTTACATGTGGAATCCAAAAACATCACTCACAGAAATGGGGAATAGAAGGGTGATTGCCAGGAGGTGGAGGGAGTTGGAGAAGGGGGCATGTGGGTTAATAAGAGCACAAAGTTCTATTAGACCGTGTGAATGAGTTCTTACAGATCTGTTGTACAGCATGGTGATTATAGTTAATGTGTTCTTATAAATTGCTAAGGGGGTAGATTTTTAATATTGTCACCCCTAAAAAAATAATAAATAGGTGAGGTGGTAGATATGTTAATTCAAGTTAATCATTTCACAATACATACATGCATCCAGACATAACATTGTATATTGCAAATGTTTATGATTTTTGTCAATTACGCCTTTATAATGCCATGGAAATAAAAATAATGAGAGTATGAGGACAAATTTGGAATTCAGGGCCCTGCTAAGGAGATAGCCTCTCTGTTTGGGGCTGGTTTCCTGAAGAACTCTGCCTTTAGGATAAGAATGACCAAACACTGGCTGTGACAGGGCCATAAACATCACTAAAGAACATCCAGGTTAAGGTGATCCCAGATTCTGATAAGGCATCCAGCAGAAGCAAATGTTAATTTTTTCTGGAGAAAGGTAACATCATCATAAGCCTCAAATTATTTATCCTAACAAATTTTCAGATGCAGAGACTTACAGAAATTTAAAATAGTCCAGCTTGTCACTGGCAGAACAGTGGAAAGAAAGTCTGAGAAAGTCTCACAGCAGAGGCAGGAACTCAAGGCTCTCTAAGACTTAGACTGGAAGAAGAGAAATGAGAGACGTTCCTGTGTCTACTCTGAGCTTTGCGTCAGGTAAAAAGGAATAGCGTTGTGCTGCTAGGATAGGGTCCAAAGCCGGAAAAAGATGGCCTCTGGCCCAGGTGAGCAGGGCTTGCTGTGAGTGAAGGTGGAGCAGGAAAACCAAGAGAGAAGATGCATCAGGCCTTACGCTAAGCACAGGTAATGACAGCTTTTCCCTGAAGGAATCTAAAGTCTGTGGTGCCTTGATAGTAGTGTCCTGTAGTTACAAAACTCAAACCCAGTTTAACTATAGGTTAGATTAACTCAACTTCCCACATAAATGGCCTAATAGAAGAGGCATGCACATTTCTGGTTATAAATATTATTTACTTCCTTTCTTTTAAACAGAATGTTTAGCACTCAGTAAAAAGTTATGAGCTAAATGAAAGAGCAAGTTGTAGAGAGGAGAGAACCAAGACCCATTGTCAAGATGTAAAACAGTCAACAGAAACAGTCCCAGAGATGGTCCAGATATTGGAACTACGGGGATAGGGTCTTAAAAAATAACTATGATTCTTATGTTAAAGGATTTCATAGAAAAGATAAAAAGCATGAAGTGATGGGGAATTTTTGGAGAGAGGTGGATGCTATAAAAACAAACCAAGTAGGAATTCTAGGAATGACAAACACAGTATCAGAGATGAGGAATTCATTTGGCAGGACGGTAGCCTCCACGATGGCTCCGAATGATCCCCGTTTGTAGTGTTCATAGCCTTGTGTATTGTCTTCACACCCTGAAGAGGGCTGGCCTGTGTAGCCAGCAGAATATTGTAGGAATTACTGTGCAACTTCTGAACCAACATCATAAAATATATTGTGGCTTTGCCTTGGTCGCGGGCACCATGTCCTGGAGGAAGTCATTCACTGTGATGAGGACACTCAAGTGATCTGTGGAAGGGCCGGGTGCAGAGGATCTGAGGCTTTCTGTCCACAAGTCCACTACACGAATGAGTCACGTTGGAGGGAGAACCAAATCTAGATAATCTTTAAGATGATTGAAGCCCTGGATGACATATTGAGAGTAACATCAAGACAAATCATAGATCAGAGACAGAGGCTTAGGTGCTCTTGAATTCCTGATCCACAGAAACTGTGAAGTAATAAATGTTTATGGCTTTAAGCCACAAAAATTTCAGAACACTTCAGAGGCAGAATTGGTGAACTTGAAGAGAAGTCTATAAAAGTCATACAAACCAAAACACAAAGAATGTGGAAAAATAACAAACTCACCAGTATATCTGAGATACGTGAGGAAAATAGCAGATATGTGCATTAGGGCTCACAGAAGGAAAAGAGAGGGAAAGGGGCAGAAGAATGGCCTATTTTTATTAATGAGTAAGAGTTTTCCAAAATGAATTAAAGACAGCAAATCAGAGAGCTAAGAAAAAGAACTGCAAGGAGGATAATAAGTATGTTGAGAGTAAGAATTTGGAAGATGTTGGAGTGTTAAGAGGAGAGGAAAAATGAAATACTGGGGGGTGGTGTGAGAGTGAACCAGGAAAGGTCAAAGGGTCCCCACTGGTCCCCACGTGTCAGGTATATCTTTACAAAGCTGGTGTTTAGGTGGACTTGGGTTTTTAACCAAAGGTGGATTTTTATCAAGCAAGGACAGGGCATCTGGGGTGCACGTGGGAGTGCTGGGTGATGACGCATTGACTCGGGCCAGGTCATGAGGGGAGTGAGGACTCTGGAGGAGAGATGATGGGGTTGGGAGATGGTGGGCTTGTCTCAGCATCAGAAATCTTAGGGTTCAGGGTCAGGCAAGTCTGAATGCGGGACTTCTGAGGATGCAAGTGGGATGTTTGGAAGTGGGATTCTGCAGAGGCTGTACTGAGTAAGGTCTGGAGAATGACCCTACATACAAGGGAGGGAGTTCCGGTTGAGAAGTAGATCACTGGAAGGGGACAAATTAAGAATTAAATAAGCTTGAATCATCAACATGATAGTCTCTGAGATTTAGCTCATTGGTCTAGAATGCATTTCCCAGACTAATTTCCGCCCCTGAGATTTGATAGGCGCAGGTAGGTAATTTTGGTTTCTGATGAAGACCTTTTGTATACCTCCTGCTAGAAGGAGATAGGGTTCAATTCTTTGTTGGAAGTTGAGAGGTCTAATATTCCTATCCATTTAGAATGTCTTTATTGTAATTAACGCACAAGAAGGAAATACATAGAGCAGCACGCATTCAAACACTTTAATACTGTATATTCATTTAGGCATTCCCCCAGTTGTTCAGGAGTGGGAGGGGAGAGCACCTGGTCTAAGTGGAGTCATCCCTTGGTGAGCAAAGGTAAGAAAACCTGCACCCTGTTGGTTGCCCACATTTCTGCAGTTATCAGAGGGGTTTCCTGAAGTACTGAGCCTACCAAGATAACTTCTGAATGATTCACTCGCTGAGCCAACTGAGCGAGCACTTGGGATAAAGTAAGGGCATCGGGCTGTTTCTCAGACA
The DNA here is from genome assembly GCA_963574355.1 of Loris lydekkerianus. Lineage (NCBI taxonomy): Eukaryota > Metazoa > Chordata > Mammalia > Primates > Lorisidae > Loris > Loris lydekkerianus. Next base: position 37,157 of record CAUYPK010006076.1, on the reverse strand, counting down.
CCACTTGTAGGAATCCCAGGAAGTTCCTGGCATGGAACACTACTCTGTGACCTCGCTGCTCTCCCTGGCTTGGGCACTCTGAGGCAATCCATCCCTGCCATTGGTTCCTCCCTTGGAAATAGCAATAACTAATTTTTTGGTGTTCAGTTATTTAAAAAAATTTTTTTTCTGATGTTCTGTTTATATGTAAAGATGTTCAGGGTGAAATAGAATTTAATAGTTTCTTTCAAAGCAAGTGATCAAAGGAACCGTCAAAATACTTGACTCTAATATTGGCATAATAATAAACACTTAGCTATAGAAAGTGCCGGGGCTGTTGTAAGCACTCTACGTTTATTAACTTCTTTAATTTCCCAAACACTCTGTGATGGCTTTTTATTATCCCTGTTTTACAGATGGGGAAATTGAGTCATAGAGCAAGTAAGTTGCAGGGCTGTGATTCAAACCCAGGCACGTGGGTTGCAAACTCTTTGCTGTAATCATTAATGGTATATGTGGCGTCTTACTGTGTTAGGAAAAATTGAACTGGAGCCCAACCATGCTGGGAACTTGAAAGTGGAGGCAGAGACCAGAAAACATAAAACTTAGATCCATTTCAGTTAACAAGTAAGCTGTTTGCAGCGTATTTAGTATGCGAGTCCTCTGTTGTAGATGACTCATGCTTCCAATGCCTTATGTAAAGTTATTCAGATACATTCCATTTATTTTCAGGTATCTTCAGGAAATCTTAGCAACAGCAACCAAGCAGGCTATAGTATCACTTTTCAATTATCTTTGTGATATAATACCATGAAGCAAGTAAAAAAAATCCCTATAATAGAATTTTAACAGAGGTTTACAAATTCTGCAGTCACTTGTCCAGCCTCCCCTGGTGGGTTTTTAGGTCTGTCTTTCATATGGCATGCACTTTCACACCTGGAGTTTATGTGGATACCCCCCTAGAGGCCGAATGTTGTCTTAGGTGTGGGTGAAATGCAGCCAACAGAAAGAGCAGAGCTTCCACCCTGGAGGTGGGGTGTGCAGGAGTGTTGGTCTCTGGCTGCCCCTCCCCTTGGCTATGGGATCCCTAGGGGGCGCCAGGACTGCCCTGGCCTGAGGGGGGGCAGCAGAGACCCCAGTCAGTTCCCTGCTGTTGTGCAGAAGGACAGTCTTGCATATCTGCACAGGGGGCAGGCTCCGTACATAGATTAACTTACTAATGTCAAACGACCCTCCTATGCCTCTCCTGAACCAGCTTTGTGGCTTGAGTTTTATGCTATTCGATGTAAGAATAAAGTCTGCACACCTAGGGTGGAGTTGTCCTGTTAAGGGAAAGTAATATTGAGGTCGCCATGATGAAGGCGTTCATGGAAAACTCTTGAATGCAAGGCAGAGTTGGGTAAGGGGCTAACTGTGATCAATCCCTTCAGCTCCTTTTTATAATTACCCTATAAAGTGTGGGATGGGTATGTATGCTGGGCAGAGGGCTTCTGAGAGCTCCAGGTGACACAGAGATAGAGCAAAGAGCCTTTTCCTTACTGGATGGGGCATGTGGAGAGCACCCTTGGCTCCCAGCGACAGGTCCCGGACAGGCCTTCCCATCTTGCTCAGTGGTGCTTGTGTAGGAGATGCGCAGATATTTTGTTTGCATCTTTCTAGACCAGGCTGTGTGTAGGAGGGAGAAACAGAGGGGAGGGAGAGGGTTTGCCTGTTCACATGCAAAGCAGTATGAAAGCAGTTCATCAACAGTTATAGGTTGGTGGTTAAAAAAGGGTGCTGAACAGAATATTCCAGATCGCTCTAGGCAGTGACCTCTACCATATTGCAGAATTTTACTTGGTTTCATAAATCACCCAATAACATAATGTTTGCGTGTATTGTAACCATAACTTTCACTTCCCTTAGGAGCAATTCTTGTGCTGGTGGTAGGAGCCTGGAGTGGGGGGAGCATCACTTGTTGACCTCTAGTTCCCCAGATTGAAAATAGTTTACTAGAGAGTTTAAAATTTAGGTAACAGTGTAAACTTTAAAGCTTTTAGTAGCAAGCATGAGATATCCTTTCTGCTGCTCATAATTTCTTGGTGTGGAGAGAGAACAGATGTGACCTGGAGGGTTGTTCCTGCCTTAGGGTTGATAAGAATGTCAAGGATTTCATGATCTTGCCATCAATGTAATTGTCACTAAATTGGCATCCAGTGATATTTATGGAAGAGGAGTCCCTTAGAAGAAGCAATGCTTCTGTTTATCTTTATAAAATAAAATAAGACGTGCATTGTGGCCTCAATTTGAATAAGCATGAAGGATCAAAGGAAGATAATGCAGTTTTTTTTTAATTGTCAGCACTGGATGGATTTTAAGTAATTCCTTTTGTAAAGCAAAATGTCCCATCTAATTACTGATAAATTTGGATGGGCAAAAATTTGTTTTTTATTGTGAAATATGAAATTCATACAACATCTAGAAACAGTTAAATAATTAAGAAGTGAAAACTTGGCCAAGAGCGGTGGCTCACACCTTTAATCCTAGCACTTTTAAGAGGCTGAGGTGGGCAGATTACTTGAGAACAGAAGTTTGAAACCATCCTGGGAAACATAGCAAGACCCCAGCTTTTAAACAAACAAACAAACAAACAAACAATTAGCTTGGTGTGATGGCTTGTACCGGTATTTCTAGCTCCCTGGGAGGCTCAGGCAGGAGGATTGCTTGGGCTCAGGAGTTCTAGGATGCAGTGAGCTATGATTACACCACTGTACTCTAGCCTGGGCGACAGAGCAAGACATTGTTTCTTAAAAAAAAAAAAAAAAAGAAGTGGGTGGTGCCTGTGGCTCAAAGGAGTAGGGCGCTGGCCCCATAGGCTGAAAGTGGCGGGTTCAAACCCAGCCCAGGCCAAAAACTGCAAAAAAAAAAAAAAAAGAAGTAAATACTTGTTCAATTTCTATTTCTTCAAGGTTCTATTTCTACCTGAAATAGAACGTTATAAACCTCAGAGAAGCTCTCAAGTATGCCTGTCCCCTTCCCTGATAGCCGCCCTCCTGACTTGTGATAATCATTCGTTTGCTTTCCTTTCTAGTTTTTATCACTTTTGTATTTGACATGTTTTAAAATATATCCCCCAAATTATTTTTCATTATTATTTTTGTTGTTCATTTAGTTCTGATAGAAATTATCATAATCTGGGAGACAAGAGACTGTTATTATTTCTCTAGCCCAATCTAGTTTTATCGTTGAAAGTGTCTGAGCTTATTACATACGGCCAAAAATAAATGAGAACTTTGATTAGATTCACAGTTTCATAATTGTTTTTAAAATTCAAATGAAGTTGTTTAGGAAACTCCAATATGAAAAACAAAAGAAATTAGTATTTTCTCAGTTCAGATTTATAAAATTAACTCGTTGTGAAGTTAATAAATGAGAATACATTAGTATATGAGCACTATTCAGTGTGTTAAAATTGGGAATCTGGAAGTCCCCTAATTTGAATGTAGTTTTTCTTTCCAGCTATATAAATGTTCAATGTACAGAAGCCAAAAGCACATGAAAAGATGTTCAACTTTGTGAGTTATTAGGGAAATACAAATCTAAAGCACAGTGAGATTTACATTCACTAGAGCAACTATAGTAAAAAAAAGACGTGTTGTTGAAGCTGTTGAGAAATTGGACATATACTGTTGGAAACAATGTAAAATGGCCCAGCTGCTGTGGAAAACAGCTAGACTTCCTCAAAAGGTTAAATATAGAGTTACCCTGTGACCCAGCAATTCCACTATGAGTATATACCCCAAAGAAATGAAAACATATCCACCCCAAAACTTGTTCACGAATGCTCATATCATTATTCACAATGGCCAAGAAGTGGAAACTACCCAGATGTCCATCTGCTGAGTAGATGAACAAAACGTGATGTATCTATACAATGGAATATTTGGCTATAAAACAGAAATGAAGTATTGATGTATACTACGGCATGACACGTCATGCTGAGTGTAAGATGCCGGTCACCACAGGCCACACAAGTGTTACTCCATTTATGTTCAGCATGGCAAATCTATGAAGGCAGAAAATAGATTAGTGGCTGCCAGGGCTGAGGGGAGTGGGATAATGGCCTGGGGTTGGTGGTGCAGGTGGCTGAGGGGTACAGAGTTTCTTTGTGGGGAGATAAAAACATCCAATTTGATCGCAGTGATGTTTGCAAAAGTCTGTGACTATATTAAAAACTACTCAATTGTGTTACTTTAAAAGAGTGGATTATATAGTATGTGAATTAAATGTCAATAAAACTGTTAAGAAAAAGTTGAATGTACAAAAGCAAGGTAATAATCTTGCATGATATATCTGATATATCATATACACAAATATATATTTTTTTGAGACAGCAGTCATGCTCTGTTGCCCAGGCTAGAGGTCAGTGGCATCCTCATAGCTCACAGCAACCTTAGACTGCTGGGCTCAGGTGATCATCCTCCTGCCTGGATCCTCCCAAGTAGCTGGGACTATAGGCACCCACCACAATGCTCGGCTGATTTTTCTATTTTTAGTAGAGACAGGCTCTTGCTCTTGTTCAGACTGGTCTTATACTTCTGAACTCCTGCCTCAGCCTCCCAGAGTGCTAGGTATTACAGGCATGAGCCCCAGTGTGCCCAGCCACAGTCTTGCATGATATTAGGCACGGAGGGGGAGTTAGAGAGGAAGGACCCTGTGCCTGAGAAAAAAATACCCTGATAAAATCTCTGCGCGGAATACCTGATATCTCTGCAGCAGGCGCCTTACTTTCTATACACACCATATCTGCTAGAGTCACTTCTTTGGGCATACTACAGCCTAATGACTGTCTGTGTCTCTGTTATGTCTAGGATTTGCATTTTCAGAGTATTTCTCTTTATATTTTTTATTACTATGTCACAAGAACAAAGTGCACCAACAGGTTCAAGTAATTTCATGAACACCAGCAGCGTGGACAGAGTTGAATGGCTGGGTGGTGGTCAGCGCGTGCTGGTGGGGTAGCTCACCCTGTGTGCAGAGATGTAGGCAGGTAACACTCAGCCACGAGCAGGCGACTCCTGCATGCCAGTGGGGTTTGTTCAAAAGCTAAACACAGAAAAGGATGACTGCCAGACTGGAACACATTTGGACGTGTTTTGATCAGTTTGAAACCTACTAGGTAAAGAAATCAGCCTGAGAGAGTCCAAGCCCCTCTTTCTCCTATTCTTGTGCTCTGGTGCAGGATAGTTGGCTAGGGGTTTGTATGAAACTAAAGTGCTAGAGTCTCCTATTCATGGACACAAAGGGAAATGCTGTGTTTTGGGTAATATTTAATGTCCTAATGTCCTGGTGGCTCTCATGGAAGGTCAGACAAGTTAGAAGCTGAAGCCATGACTTAAGAAAATGACCTCATTCTCCATTTATTTTAGGTAAATTTGAGGAAAATATCTGGGTCTGGGCCCCAAGGAGGGAAGGGATATGGCAGGATTAAGAAAAATACTCTGTAATCTGGGGTGTATACCACCCAGGAATCCAGGAAAAGGGATGTCAATAACCAGACTGCTGTGGGCCCTGCCAGGATTGTGCCACCTGCACCTGTGATGGAAGCTTTTCCATGGTGGGGCAGATGGGAAGGGTGGGAAGGGCACAGAGATTTCCCATCCTATGGGCTTTGCCCTCAGCTACTCTGTGAGCTCCAGTCACATACACAGAGGGGCTCAGATCCCAGAGTGACCCCGGCTACTCTGTGAGCTCCAGTCACATACACAGAGGGGCTCTGATCCCGGAGTGACCCCAGCGACTCTGTGAGCTCCAGTCACATACACAGAGGGGCTCAGATCCCAGAGTGACCCCAGTTACTCTGTGAGCTCCAGTCACATACACAAAGTGGCCCTGAACCCCGAGGGCAGCGCATTCCTGCTCAGCACCAGTTTATTTTAGATCAGCCTCTTCTTGTTTCCTCTGAAGCTAGACTGGGGGAAAGAATTTAGGGATGTCCTCACCTCTGACTTGACTCTAATGCAGATGGAAACCAGAGCTGCAGGTAATTTCTGGGGCCTCTGGGTGGCCCTGGCGTCATGCTGGGAGAGACATCCTCAGCTCCCTGCCTGGAAAACTGGCCAGCTTTCCTGCAGATTGAGATCATCCTTCATACTCCTTCTTCCTTGAAAAGATAAGGTTCCTTTAAGAACCCCAAGTCATTCCTTCGTGTTCTTAAACGTCACATTCATCATTTGTCCTGTGAGTAACCTTTAAGGAAGGTCCATGACAAGAAATTTACAGATTTGCTGAGGCCCCAAAGTGCCCTGATTTCTCCACTGCATTGCTGTTCTGAGTTGATGGTGCAGAAATGTAAATCAATGTAAATCATTATGTAAAACGTGAATCCAGTCATTCCTTTAAAGTCCTTTAGTGAGTTCCCACTGCATTTAGGCTAAAACCCAAGCTTCTTTACATGAGCTAAAGTCCCCGTAGCATCAGGGTCCTGCCTGTGTCTCTGATCTCATTCCATCTGGCTGGCTCACTGCCTTTTTATAACTCTCACCCCTTCTCAATGTGGAGAGCTTTGCTTTCCCAGTGCAGCCCACGCCGCTTCCTGTGGAGGTCGTCCCTCCAGACCCTGTAGATCTCTGGCTGCAGCAGCGGTGCCTGTGAGCTTATGTCCTTGGCTGCGACATAAGGCTGTGAAAACTGGCCAGGTTGGAGGCGTGAAAGCCCAGATCCTTTCTGAGGCAGAACCTCCACTCTGGAGTGCCCCCGTGGGACCAGAGGTGTCGCCTGCCGTGGCCCCTGGCGCGCCTTCCTCCCCAGTCCTGCCTTGCTCCTTTCCTCCAGCCTAGTGGGAGCACTTTCTCACTAAGCCTCTTCTTGGGGTCTGCTCCTTGGGAATCCAGCCTAAGATACATCACCCAATTAACGTACCCCCTCTCCAACCACTGTTGGGGAAAAATAACTAAAACCTAAATCTCTTCCCAACTCAGGAAACCACTCCACAAAGGTGTAGAGAAAGAAAAGTATTATTAAACTAGCAGGTGGCACACATCACGGGCAATCCACCAAGGGCCTGCCAGGGTGGGGAGAAAAGAAACCTCACCCTTTTACATAGCCAGGCAGACATACCGTTACACACATGTTCTCAAGTAAGAGGATTTGATGGCACCATTTATCACACAAGTTCATCCTAAATTCACCTGATAGTTGGGGTGGCCATCCAGGTTAATTAATTCCTGTTGTTATGACAGGAGGCAGTTTTGTACCTTGGAGCCGGGTGCCCACTGCTCCTGTCTTCTGTGGAGTCTGAGAGATAGAGTCCCTGTCTCCCTTGAATGTTTACATTCCAAGGAGATGGTTCTCAGGTCCTTAATTGTACATAATGTAATGATACATTTCTATACTATTAAGAATAGAGCGTGAATGTTTTTGCCACAATAAATAAGTGGAGACAGTTATGGTAATCATGTATCATGCAAGTATTCCATATTGTATATCAAATCAGTACGTTGTACCCCAACGTACTGTACATTAAATGCATTAATGTACACAGTTATGATTTAATAAAGAATTAAAAGAAAAAGACATTTCTGGATCACAGAGTTGACAGAAGCCTTATTTAGCTTTTAAAAGAATTTCCTACATTTCAAAGAGACAAGAAAGAACTTAGAACTTTTCTATAGTAAATGCTCTTTTTTTTTTTTTTTTTAATCTGTGAGGATTAAGTCTCTTATTTTTAACTTGTATTTGTCCTTACCCTGTGCTGTAGGCCTGACTTCCCTCGGAGACTCTATCATACCCCTGTGGTATTTTCTTCAGAGCCGGTTGAATGTAATATCTGGTAGATACACAATAATATAGGTAACACATACCTAAGTTGTGGAGTCTGGTAAGAGAGTAAACGCTGGGGCACACTGCACCCAGCTTGAGAGCCAGACCGTGCAGATCTCTGTTCTACCCCAGAGATCCCCTAATGTGAATCTGTGTTTAATATTTCCTTGCTTGCACTACACACACACACACACACACACACTTCCCTAATCAGTAGTGCTAAATTAAACCTATAGGTCATCTCTGCTTCGTTTTGAACTTGGAGGAAAAACATTTACTGTAGGGCCTTTTGGGATTAGTCTTTTTCAGTTAGGATGGTGCCTGAGATTCCCGTGTTGCCTGTAGCTGGGCATGTTCATTTCTTTATTGTCTGACACTCCTTTATGTAAATATAGAAGTGTTGATCCTTGTCCTGTCGCAGACAGCTGGGGCAGGCCTTTGTTCCATGGTCAGCACGTGCTGGGATTGTGATGGTCTGATTTTCTAAACTCCAGAGGACACTGACTTTCCATTCTGAGGATAACAGCAAACAAAAGATGTCAGGGTTCCTAGGAAACTGATAGTTGTTAGCTTGAAAATAGAAGTTTTAAGGGAGAAATGATATGCCTTGTCTGAGTTTTTAAACGGGGGGGTTTCTGACTACCAGGATATATTATTAAAGTTGAAAGGGTTTTTTCCTTTGCAGTTGCCACCACGTTTGGGTAAACAGAAATCACATTTAAGTCTTCAGAGTGTCAGTAAACAGGGTAATGTCAGGATTAATCAGAATGTTAGAGCAACATTTTCCAAGAGACAGTATGCTGGTAATATAATAGGTATTGGCTGCAGGCAGATTGAAGATTAACACCATTTGTATAACACGTTTGAGATGTGATGCTGTCTTTGGTACGATGAAAACAAAAATAATGGTTGAATTTCTTTTAAAAAGCTATCTCTTCAGAAGAGGTAGGAAGAGTTGATCAGATGGCAGGGTTTAGAGATTTAGGGAGACATCTAAGTATAATGTAAAACCTATTTCTTTGATTTTGATAGTTTTAATCTCACATTTTCAGTTAGCAGTGTCTGTAGGCTGGAAGTAAGCTATCTAATGAACACAGCCCTGTAGGACAGGGGCGCTGGCAAAGTTAGTGTGTGGTTTATGTCTTGGGGAAAGTTGTCCAGTCGACTTGGAGAGGAATGTGCGGGAATGTGGTTCCAAGAATCACTGACCCGGTTCCTGGGAACCCATTTCAAATATGTAGATAACTTAAGGGTCAGCATTCCTGGAGTAAGCAGTTCCCACTATAAGCATTTGCTCTTCATAGCATTTTGCTACCCTGCCAGCTGTTTTCCTTGACATTTGTGGTGATTTAAACACCTTGATAATTTGTTTATTTTTACCAGTTTCTGTTCATTAAGTAAAAATTTCTTCTTGGCTCCACTGAGAGTTGGGCTTTTTAAAATGGTCATTTTGCCCGTTTTCTTTCACTTGGAGAATGTGTTTGTCTATTTCCAGAGTGCGTTTTAAACATTACCCTCATCTCGTCTAGTAGTTTAGTTTTTGAAATTGGAATTACAGATTTATCATCCTATTCAGTCTTTACAAAAAGAGATTATAGTTTGGAGACGCGTCTTCTTTTGGAATTTTTTTTTTTTTTTTAACTTAAGACCTAAAACAATTGCTTATTTATAATTAGCTTAGCATCAGACATGATAACTTTTTAAAATTTAAATTTGCCTTTGGTTTGTGCCAACTTTAAAGTTTGAGGAGTTGTAGATGCCCATTTTTCTTGTGGGGGAAGGTCATTAAGGCCCAAATAAAACTCTTTGTTAGAATTCTTGGGGGTCAACCAGATGATGCCTATTTCACTATCAGTATCTATTGCAAATACAGACTTGAAATCCCTAGGAAACTCTTTTTACCTAAAAATATTAAGTGCCAGGAAAGATCACGGATGCCATGCTGAATTACATATTTATATAAGAGGGATCTAAGAAATCATTCTCTTTGATTGAAAGATAAAAAATATTTTTAAAGCATTTTTAGTTTACCCTAATTAAACAATCGGGAACCTTGTTAATCTTGCTAATTTTGATTAATGTCCCTGTTTCTACTACTATATAAGAAGAAAGGGGTCTGCAGCTGTTCTGTGAACACTAATAGATAAAATATTATGAGGGTATGAGGGAAGGGGAAAGATGCTCAAGTATTATCTGTAGGGTAGGGTTCTTTTTTTTTTTTTTTTTTCCATCTTTTTGTCTATGCTTGAGCCCTTCATAAAATCCATCTTCCTTCTGTTCAAACAAGACCATTTTACACCTTCAATTTGAAATTGGGGGCAATTATGCAATTTTGAGATTTCATTGGGGATCATGTTTTAAAATTTATTATGAGCAGCTTTTCACTGAGAGGTGGCTGCCAACCCCATGGTGAATACGGAACATAAAATTAACTCCTTGAGAAGAGGGGCCATTTCTTAGCACACACACTCTGCTCGTGGTATATCTGGCGCGTAGTCCTGGTGCCTTGAATATTTGTTGCACTGAATTTTTTGGAATCCTGGAGCACTGTGGCTATCTGGGAGTCACAGAGTTTAAACTGGATATAACAAAGATCAAACATGTGGTTTGTTGCTACAAAAACTTCGTATGTCAATATGCTAATAATGGGATATTGGCCGATTTCAAAACAGCACTGTATTAGAAAGACTTCCACTCATCCCCTGGGCTTGGCCTTGGCATTGTCAGGGCACCTCATCTAGTTTTATTCAGGCCAGAGCTAATTATAGCTAGCAAGTCATATGGTTGGATCATCTGAAAATTTTACATAATATAGTTATTTCCTAAAACAGGCTCCAGCACAAGTAGCATCACACACATGTTAGAGGGGAGATGACCCCGGCTTGCCAATGAGCTTTGGTTAAAGCGTTCAGGTCTAATGAAAGTCGGATGGTAGGGTAAATAAAATATTCAATAATTGAAAAACCCAGATTCTTTTTCACTTCCCTTTTTCAGGAGATTGAGTTTTGTTCAGATCTGTGTGTGTGGTATTCTTTGCTGGAAAAGAAGTTTGTTGGAAAGGGCAGTATGGAGTAATGGAAAGAATTTGGGTTTTGAAGCCATTTGGGCTGGTGTTTGAGTCCTAATAATATCTGCGTGGGTCTTAGACAAGTCAGTCCGGGCCTCTATTCTCTTCTCATAAAAAATGGTGATAATTACACTGACTTTGCAGGTCTGTCATGAACTTGAGAGATGATGAGTTGTAATGCAAAGTGTCTGGTACATAAGACATACCCAGGGCTAGTACCTGTGCTGTTTTATTGTCATTGGAATGGTGCTGCTCTTTCAGATCTGGATAAGACTGCCTTTGCTAGCTCACCCTGTAATCGTAACACTCTGGGAGGCGGAGGTGGGGAGGTCAAGACCAGTGTGAGCAAGAGTGAGAAGCTGTCTTTACTAACAATAGAAAAATTAGCCGGGTGTTGCAGCAGATTCCTGTAGTCCCAGGTACTTGGGAGGCTGAGGCAAGAGGATGGCTTGAATCCAGGAGTTTGAGGTTGCTGTGAGCGAGGCTGACTCCACGGGCCTTTGCCTGGGCAATAGAGTCAGACTGTACCTTAAAAAACAAAACAAAACAAAAAGATTGCCTTTGATCCCATTTTTCCGATTTTGGAAAATCCAGTCCCTTAACTCCAAATATTGTGAATTCTTCAGGCTCATACCTTTTTGTGTTCACTTCTATTCCCAAACTCTAAATTCCTCAAGATGAAATTTCCCTTTCAAATGAGCAAATCAAGTAGGAGAAATTGTTCAAAGCATTGCTGGAGTATTCAGAGTTGAAAAATGTCGGTAGTAACTGATGTCATAATTGATATATAACTACGGCTAGTTAGCTTACCAGAATGTTTTTGTGAGATTCAGCAGGTTGGTCCCCAAAACATACTTGCAAGCCACGTACCCAAAATAAAATAATGGATTCATTAAATAACATCAACCATAGGTAGCATTCCTCTGAGGGGAGGATCCAAGTAGCAGAATAATTATTGTCAGAGCCCATTGAGAGTGGAATGAGGGCTTTTTAATTCTTCTTTGAAGTGTGATGAAGTTCTACCCCCTTCACCTGTTACAGAGTACCATAATATATTCTATTTAAGTTTTATTTTGACTTCTCAGTTAATTTCATTCGGACTTTGGAGTGGTAACTGGTCCTTGGCTACCATGTTACTTTGTTTTTGTGTGAAATGAAGGCCAAGCTACTTCAGTGAGATCTTGAAATGATCCTCCCCCCCCAGGCATTTTTATATGAAGAAGATAGACACCAATATTTTCAAGTATGTGAGACAGGCCCCTGTCCTTTCCAAGAAAGCTCCTTAGCAGGGCTTTGTGTTGTGTAAAGTTGTGTGAAGGTTTGGAAGGCTCAACTTTGCAGGATAAGTGCTGCTGCCCTCACTGTCCTACCATGTCAACAAGACGCCTCTGCTGAGAACTTAAACTTGGCAGCCGCATTGCCAAGTTCTCTGTATCTTCTCACTTGTAACGGCGTTTTGAGGTAGGTTCTTTCATTATTTTCCTTTGCTCCTTCCTTTCCTGAGGTTTAGAAATGTTACAAAGCTTTGTCAAGGACATGCAAGTATAAGTAGCAGAGTTGGACCTGGCACACCTCTCAGACCTCACACTCACCTCTCAGACCTCACACTCATTCTCTTTAGTATTGCTGTGTGCCTCTCCTGCTGTGAGCCTCTGCTTCTAGAACAGGTGCTTCCTGAGATGTAGAAATTAAAAAGCCTGCAAATAGCATTCAGTTACAGGTTGGACCCCCACTTGGCCTTCAGACTATTGATATTATTGATGGGCTGAGGTCACAGGATGGAAGGTTCTTAGGAAACAAGTTTCTGGGTGGGATGGGCCCACTCCTTTGCCATTTTTGTGTCTCCAACCAGAGACTTTTGTAGGATCAGCATTAGGGTTGTAACTTTTTTGTTTGTTTTTAATAGGTAGTATAGTCTGCACAGCCATGAAAAATACAAATCAGAACCATCCTGAAATGCCACCTACCTCCAGTGAGAATGGCCCAGGTCACAAAATCCCAAAGCTCAACTGCTGGTGTGGCTGTGGAGAGAAGGGGACACTTTTGCACTGCTGGTGGGACTGCAAACTAGTACAGTCTCTGTGGAAAGAAGTATGGAGAATCCTCAAAGAGCTAAATGTAGACCTTCCATTTGATCCCTCAATCCCATCAAAGAAAATCATTCTGTCACAAGGACATTTGTACTAGATTGTTGCAGCTCGGTTCACAATTACCAAGATGTGGAAGCAATCCAAGTGCCCATCGAGTCATGAATGAATCGAGTATGAGTGTATGTACACCAGGGAGCACTATTCAGCCATAAAATGATAGAGACTTTACATCTTTTGTGTTTACCTGGATGAAAGAAATGTCATGAGAATGGAAATCCAGGGATCCAGTGTACCATATATACTCGAGTATAAGCCGAGTTTTTTCGGCAGAAAATTTGTGCCAAAAAACCCGAACTCGGCACAAATTTTGTGCCAAAGAAACTCGACTTATACTCGAGTATATACGGTAGTTAATACTAATATGAAACCTGGGGGGAAAAGACAAGTATATTCAGGTAGGGGGTGAGTGGGGAAGAGGGAAGAGGAAGGAAGGAGAATGGTGAACTCTCCCCTACTGGGCACAATGGAAGGGGTACAGCGCCCCCTCTGGGTGAAGGGCTCAACTCCAACTTGAACTTTACCTTAGAAACATAAGCAACGTAACCTACTGATTTGTACCCTCAAATAATCTGAAATAAAAAAAGAAAAAAGAGATAGGAAATAGGCTAACAGAAATATCGAACCTATGGTGCATTTCCCAGAGATTCAGTAATAGATTTGGGGGAATTGAAAATGCAAAGATGAAGCTCTTGAGTGTTTTAGCTGGAGGGTTCTGGAAATCCCCCTGGAGTTCATATCTGAAGGAATTAATAGAAAAATCCTACGGATTTTGGCTTTAAAGGCTTTAATTTTGCTTTTGATTGTCAGGGGCCTCCTTAATTCTTGCCTCTTCTGGAAGAAGATAATGCTAATTTGCTCATGTGAGGTTCAAGTATTTAAATCAGTATTTTTAGTTTTATTTCATAAACCTTTTTCCCTTTCAGATCTTGGGGTCATGATGTTGAAAGTGAGATTTAACAAATAAGTGGGAATCACAGGAGAAAGTAGGTTGGACTGATTAATTTTTATCTAGATTAAAAAGTTTATGATTAATTTTAGATCTAGGAATAATGTGCTGCTAGGAAAATAGTTTTGGGGGCTATTTAATTTTGCATTAGGGTTGTAACTGTGCCTGAGTTTTAATTTAAGCTTAGGATCAAGAAATTAGTATTCAGATGCAGCTCTGTCTTTGTCAGAACCGTGCAGAGACCAAGCCTTGCTTTCCCTGAAGGGCGTTCTTACTTTCTTAAAACAAAAACTGGGTATGTGCCTGCTCAGTAATGGATATGTCAGAGCAGAATTATCCAACAGAGGCACCTACCCCAAATTTTTGTGTTTTGACTCTGGAGAAGATGACTTTTAGTAATGCAGAGGGCACCCCTTAAAATGCCCATTGAATGGTAAGTTATGCTATTTAGCAGTGACTTAAATTAAATGATGTTTCTTGTTGTAACTGTTTTTTTTTTTTTCCTGAGACAGGGTCTTGCTCTGTTGCTCAGGCTGGAGTGTAGAGATGTGATCATAGCCCACTGAAGCTTCAAATTTCTGGGCCTAATAAATCCTCCTGCCTTAGCGTCCTCAGTAGCTGGGGCTACAGGCATGCACTACCACACCTGGCTAATTTTTAAATAATTTTTTTGTAGAGATGGGTCTTGCTAGGCCACTCTTGAATTCTTGGCCTTCTGAAGTGTTAAGATTGCAAGTGTGAACCCCCAGACTTATGCTTTAGTTCAGATCATGATATGATTATAGAGCTCAATCAGAAAGAGCTACATTCAGGTTTTCCTACTTGGAATCTATCTGTTTTTCCTGATAAAAACTTCAGTTCTCTCTTCAGCTAGGTAAGGCTGTATGTACTTTAAAAGGTATATGGTATTCAGTGCAGTGTATGACTATTATTGTGTGTAAGGATGCTGTTATTAACATGGCTGCTAATGGAGCAGACAGTACCCTCCTAATCAATGGATGCCCTTTAGGAGATGGTGGGGGCTGAGAATAGAGTCAAAAGTTGTTAAGCAGGAGAACGTGACATGACCATTTATCCAACAGATGTTTACTGAGGACTTTTATAACCATCACCATGTTGATTGCTGGGTCAGAATTGTGTTTTAAAATGGTGGGTCAGGATTTCCGTAGAAAGATTGGAAATAAGGGGAACAATTGGGATGCTCTTGCACGGTGGGGTACAATGTAGGTATGAACAAAGAGGAGACAGATGCAGGGGACAATTTGGAGCAGGAATGGACACTGGGAGAGGGGAAGGAGTGAATCACAAAAGAATTAAAAGTTTCTCTTCTTGGCAGTTGAGTAAGTTATGTCTTTATTAACAAACACAGTACATATTTTTTTAAAAAGAAGTTGATAGGGGATTAGAAAAGAGACACTTTCTTCCCTAGGAAATCTTTAATTGAAACTTAAATTGTTCTGTGTTATTTTTAAAGTCAAGATGGGCCTTTATTAACTATCATTATCCTGACAGTTCAAATGGGTGATAATATTTCCATGCAGTAATTCTGGCACATTGATGCAATATGTTTGGAATAATGAATGTAATGTTGAGTTGAGCTGGCACGGCACAGTTATATATAGCACAGGGATGTCTATGCCTAGCATTTTTTTTTGGTAGCTCTTGAAGGATATAAACCATAACTCAATAAATACTTTTGATTTTCCCAGTAAGTCTGTGCACAACCTGCAAAATCATTTTTTTTTAGGCCATGGGTAGGAAATGAACATCATAAATTTAGATGGTGCTTGTCGGAGTTCTTGCACGTATTTTTCATTTGAGTCACCCCAAGGCTACGTTTGTATTGGAAATAAGTTGTTTTCTGTTGTAGAAATTCTGTTTCATCACTGGGCAAAGAGCGTTTCTTGATTCTGAAAAAGCAGATTGTAATAATTATAAGTCTTTTAAAATGTTCTGGGTTGGTATTCATTAGTTTCAAAACTTTTTATTCGAAAGGATAGCAGATTTAAAGGGTGGATGACCTTGGGCAGCAGGTTTGTGCAATTTTAGACGAAGATGAGGACGGATAACAGCAGCAAGTTGGAAGAGGTGCTCTGGGCTGCAGTGCAGTCACAAGATGAAGTTGCTAACCTGTGACTATACCCAGTGATGAAGGGACCCAACACAGGAGTTGTAGACGTGGACTGTGAGTTATTCAGACTTCTGTGTAACTAAGATTCTGGGCTCTCCTGGAGATTTAGATTTACATTTCTTAACACTCCTGGCGGGACTGGTTTGGGGCTCCATTGTTACTTTATGATGACAGCAATAAGAGATTCTATCCTGGGAATGTGGGTGATTCATTGCTGTTCGGAAGAGCCTGGGAGCCAAGTCTGCGGTGCAGGCAGCCTGGGATCTGCGGCAGGTCAGTGACAGAGTTGTCCCTGGCAGGACTGACTGCTGGCTAAGGAAAGTCAGCCGCAGCCCCCCTCCAGGGTGTGACTGGTCAGTGAAGCACTCCTACTGAACTGCTTACCTGGCTGTCTAAAAATAATGCAGATTTTCATTGGGGGGTGTTGGTGCACCTGTGAGCTCAGCTACTTTGGAGGCTGTGGTGGGAGGATTCCTTGGGTCCAGGAGTTTGAGGCCAGCTTGGGTAACATAGTCAGAACCCCATCTTGGAAAAAAGATTTTGAACTAAAGAGCTCAACAATGACGTGTACAGATTTGGACCTCATTCCTATTGCTGGAGAGAAGTTTTGTAGATTGCAGTATATACAAACATACATTGTGTAGACTGTATACTATCCTTCTATATGTTTTTTCTCTTGCTTTCTTCTTGTTGGTTTTAAGGATGAAACAGGGGTTTTTTTTTTTTAAAGATTTTTTGTAAGTTCCTCTCTGGAGAACTGCTATTCTTGTCAGCAATCAAGATGAATGCCCTATTACTGAGAAAAAAGGGAGAATTCTTCTTTATGTTTTATACTTTTCTATTGCTTTTACTAACTCCCTGAAGGCACTGAGGCCAGTTGTATTCCAACCCTCAGGGATTCTTTGAGGACATTTGTCTCTTTATTGTCTCAAACTCCCCCACTAAAAGTGGAGAAGTGAAATAAATTAATACATGGAACCAAGAATATGATCGGACAGTTAAAGTAGCATGTTAAAGTAGTAAAAGGGAAGGTGCTATTTCAGAAATTTATTTAGGGGAAAGAGTAGATGGTTTGACTTGAAACTGAGGATGAATGTTTCTAGTTATGGATTGGAAGGAAGTGTATCAGTTCTCACTAACTACCCTGTTTCCCTGAAAATAAGACATCCTCCGAAAATAAGACCTACTTACAGGAAAGATAAGATGTCCCCTGAAAATAAGACCTAGAGCATCTTTGGGAGCAAAACTTAATATAAGACACTGTCTTATTTTTGGGGAAACAGGGTAGTACTGATGTTCATGTCCATGTTCTCATGGTTGGTTTCCAAATGGTTTTGCAGTGTGCTAATGACCCACTGTTCAGTGCCCCCGTCTGCAGTTGACATATCTCATGGGGATGCATAGGGATAGCTAGGGCTATTGCTGTTCCTTCCTCCCCAGAAGAGAAACTGAATTTGGGATCTCTAGAAGTTGTTGAAGTTTGCCATCACCATGGTGTTGAGAAAGATAACAGAGGCATAATCTTATTCGGACCTCCCCACTGCTTTCCCTGCTGTTTGCTTATGTGCAGCGGCACCTGTCTGAGAGCCAGGAAGTATTTTTCATAGCCCTGAACATGAGCTGTTGACATTGGGTCTTTCCCTGCTTTCCCTGTTTCAAGCTCACACCTGTCTTCTCCAGCTAACTCTTGACCTGCAGGTGTCTGGTTAGACATTCAGGTTTCTCTGTTGGAGACTTTTTTTAATTAGCAGAGTTTATTTATTTTATAATCTGAGAAAATTAGTAATGTTTTCATTATGTTTAGGAAGTCTATATTTATTTTTTGTCTGATTTCCAAATCCTTGCTTTGGACTTAGAACAAAAGTCTTCTGTTTTTGTTCTTAAGTGCAAGGGCAGTTGCTGCTGTAGCATTGGGTGTCTGAGTTGGTCATCCTCTGTCATCCTGCTGTATTTCCATTTTACTAACGTCTACTACAGCCTCTCATTTTTCTTTGTCGTTCTTTCTTCCAAAGGCGAGATTTTACAGGCTTAAGGTGATTGGCTAAAACTTGGACTTTTATCTTTCTAATAATAGTGGAGGGAAAAACCAAACAAGCTCAAAAGAACTAAGAAACTACAAACTGATTCTGAAAACTGATAAAAGAAAGAACTGTTCTTTGTAAGTTACTTCTAAACCATTATGATATAGATTTCATTATTAGTTATTTACACATACAGAAATATAACAAGGTTTTACAAAGGCTTTTCGCATTCCTGGCTGGTAGACTTAGGATGGGATTTTGTCTAGTTGGCGTTTCTTGCTCAGGGCAATTGTTTTCTTTATGAGCATGTAAAAAATAATATTTAAAATTGATTAAGATAAAACTAACTCATTAAATGGCACAATAAATTAGGAGATTTCTGGTATATTTATAGATTAGTAATTATTTCTTTGAAGTGTGGACTATGCATGCAACTATTGTGGGTAAAATCTACTTGAGTATTGTGAAAACAACCTGTGACCAGATGTTAATTTAGTTGACAAAATTTTTGAAAGACAAAAGCAAAAGAAGTGTTCTGCGCCGAAAATTGATGATGAATTTAAATATAACTGAAGGAAACACTTTATTATATCAACTAGCAGTTTTTAAAGTTTATTAATCAAAACAATAGCTGTGATTAAAACATTTTGACTCTAGCAGTGCCATCTATTTGAATTGAATTATACCAAGGAATGTATACCTTGTTAGATGACTTTTTCATGTAAATATCCACGTGTCTATTTCAAATTGAGAAATTACACACGGATCTTTTTCTGTGCCTCATAGAGGTGAATGGTTGTTTTGGAAGACATTAACTTTTTCCATATGCTTTTCTCTTCACTCATTCATTGATACATGCAAATATTCTTTTTAAAGAGATTCTTTTTAGGCCTGACGCAGTGGCTCACACCTGTAATCCTAGCAATCTGGGAGGCCGAGGCAGGAGGATTGGTTGAGCTCAGGAATTCAGACACCAGCCTGAGCAAGAACGAGACCCACCTCTACTAAAAATTAAAAAAACAAACAAACAAAAAAAAAACTAGCTGGGTGTTGTGGTGGGAGCCTATAGTCCCAGCTACTCAGGAGGCTGAGTCAAGAGAATTTCTTGAGCCCAAGACTTTGAGGTTGTGGTGAACTATCACACCATGGCCGTCTACCCAGGGCATCAGAGTGATATTCTGTCTCAAAAAACAAACAAACAAAAAAAAAAAAAAAAGAAAAGAAAAGAGATTCTTTTTAAAATGAAATAGAGACAGTTGGTACTGATGCTACAGTGATGAAAAAAGACTTGACACCTATCCTAAAGAGGCTCCCATTTGGGTAGAAGTATGCAAAACAATAACATGAAGCATAGAAGCTAATAAAACAACTAAGTAGGTGTCAAATAAAAGTCTACTGCTTCCATAACTTGCCCTCTTTCCACTATAGCAAAGGAGGCAAATCTTTGTTCATTTGTGTAACAAACATTTGTTTAACATCTTTTATGTGTTAGGAATGGGTATTTTTTGGTTTGTTTGTTTTTGTGCTGTTCAATATGGAAGGCTCTAGCTACGTGTGGGCATTTAAATTTAAATGTATTAACACAAAATAAAAATTCTAAAGCAGGTGCTGGTGACACTAGCTACCTTTCAAGTGCTCAGTAGCCACACATGGCTGTAAGGTCCGCATTGGACAGGGTGGACACAGAGTTCACCACCATCCCAGAGAGTTGAACTGGACAACTCTGCTCTAGGTTCTGGGGTTACAGCAATAGGGGGACACCACTTCTTGTCTTTGTGGAGCATACTTCTAGTAGCAGAAGTCAGGTGAACATCTTTGTCATGTCCTGCGGTGGTAAGTGCTAAGAAAACAGTAACTCAGGGACAGGGAATTTGGAGTGATGGTAGGGAGGGGATGCCATTGTAAAGAGTGTGGAAAGTACCAGTGATGGGGAACCACTTGACCCTTTCATCCTTACGGGAGGATGTGGGATGTGATCTGGAAGTTCTGGGCTCCTTTTGGAGACTGATTAACAGTTGATAAAGGGAAGGAGGGAGATGATAATATGTGATTGCGTTTATAGATGGGAGTTTTTATATTATCTTTATCTTTTAGGGATATAGACTAAAGCATTCACAGATTAAATGATAGGGCCTGGATTTGTTCAGGACAATCCTGGGGTAGAAGCAAGATTGGATGGTAGGTATATGGGAGTAACATTGAACAATTCTCTTTGTATTTGTATTGAGATTTTCCATAAAAATGTAGAGAGCCTAATAAAATTAGTCCTGTTGCTTCAGGTGGTGGCAGTGAGGCTGTGAGTTTGGGTGGAGGGTTGGATGTCTTGCCAAGAATTCAGGGCTCTCCGGCACTCTACTGGGAGCTGGCGGTTATCTAATGAGCTCGTTCCAATTCCCTGGTAGGGACCTTCTGGAATATTCTTCTAGAGAATATTTTCTTTCTGGGAAAAAAGTTAAAGATCACATAGGGATATCTACATGGGGAAGGAATGAGCATCTCGGCTGACCCATTTGCCATCCCTGAAGTATGCTGTTTCTTCTTCTTTTGTTTTTCTGTTTGAGAAGGTCTTTTTTCTCTATATCCTTGGCTAGAGTGCGGTGGTGTCATCATAGTTCACATGATCCTCCTGGCTCAGCCTCTGGATTAGCTGGGACTGCGGGAACATGCCACTACACCTGGCTGATGGTTTATATTTTTGTAAAGGCAGAGTCTTGCTTTTGCTCAGGCTGGTCTCTAACTCCTGAGCTCAAGCAATCCTATTCTCTGCCTTGGTCTCCCAAAGTGCTAAGATTATGGGCTCTGTTTCTTCCATGACAGTTGAAGGATGATGGGTCTCTACAGATGGAAGCGGGAGAGGACCAGACTCCACTTGCTTCCTGTTCTCTCCTCCTGCCTCCTGTGACAGTGGCAACAGCAACAGCCTCATCTGAGCAGTGGGGGAGCTGGGAATGTTTTGTTCATCCTCTGCATCATAAAAGTTGGACGTTTACTGTGTTTGGATTGGTTTTCTGAACTGGGACATTTGTTGTCAAAACCTAAGGGGGTTTCGGTCTAAGTTCACTTGTTTATAACACAAAGTTATTGGGACAACAAAGATTGCCAAGGAAGAAAGGAATTTTTAATATGGCAGATGTTAGGAGAAGTTGTCTCAAGTCTGTCTCTCTGATTAAGGGAGATCATGGGCTTTCAAAGGAGGGACCATGTGCCTTGGGGCAAGTCATGGTATAATTAACAAAGGGCTACATGGAGGGAAGGTGTCAGGGTTGGGGGCACATTGTGGGGGATGGTGGATGTTGGCGTCAAGAAGTCTCCCCAGGGGACCTCAGAATCTTAGCTCTTTTGTCTTACAGAAAATCTATCATTTATGGGATTGGTACAGGAGTCACTGAAATTTATTTGATGGGGCGCTGGTTACAGTTACCTTTGTAACAGGGGGGTTGGAACAGGTTACCCTGCTTGACTCTTTGTGTGGGTCATTTATGAGTCAGGCAGGTATAGGTTTGTATAACATGTGAATATTGAACAATCACGCCATCACATAATTTATTCAACAAATCTTATTTGGCCTTCTCTCTGTCAGGAAACCCCCTCATGAATAACTTTAGTCTCCATCCTCAAGGAGCTTAAAAATGTCCAATAGAGATAATTAGGAATGCACTGACCAAAAGCTGCTTTAAATTAAATAGTCATAAATAATTTGGACTTAAATATTTGATAGACATGCAGGGGAGGGGAAAATAGCTTCCTCTGCTCTTCTAGACTGTTTGGCCAGGCTACAGATTAAATTGACATAAGGCAGTAACAGTAGAATAACCATTTTAATTATGTATATGTGCATTGGAGTCTCACAAAAATAGGAGACTTGAAGAAGGACAGATGATTGAGTCTTACGTAGCATCCTGAGCTACAGAAAGGAAGAGAAACTTGGGGCTTGCGGAGTGGGGTGTTGTGAAGATAAAACAATGGAAGGGTCAGGGGAGGAACCGTGTGATGAATAAAAGGTTTAATCTCTCAAGGGATGGAAGTTGTCTTGGAGCAGCTTTCTTCATGATCTTGATGCCTTTACTAAAAAAAAATTTTTTTGGATGTAGATTTCTCTTTATTAAAAGGGCAGATTTTGAGAGCTACTCCTCTGTCTGCAGTTTCTCAAAATAACCAGCTTGAAATAATCCATATGCCAAAGAGATGTATTTAATGTTGCATATTCTGGTCTCCTGCAGTTGTATTTTGGCGTGGCGTGTCCTGGGCACCTAAGTGTGGGTGAACTAAATGGACACTAACCAATAGTTCCTGACTATTGATAGGGAGTAAAAAGTTGTAGGAAAATGATAAAATAATCATTACTTAACTTTTGACATTATTAAGAAGTACCACAATGCACTATTATCCTAGTGTTCTAGTGATCTGAGGAATGTATGTGAAAGGACAGCATTGTTAATGACCTACCTAACAGAGACAGATAAATTATCCAACAGAAGGTAAGAGAAGTAAATTTACAGCACATAATTGCCCCTTTGAAGAAAAACTCATAGCACAACTGTCCTTTGTTTTGTTTTGATTAAACACCTGGGGCTCAAGTCATTGTCTTTAGGCTTAACTTGGTATCTCTAAGAGTTTGTATTCACAGCCTGGAAGTATCCTAAGCTGATCACAGGGGCGTACATTCTTCAGTTCCTGCCAGACCAGATTTCAAAGAGCTTTGAAAAACAGAGAAAATAAAAAAATAAAAAAAAACATAGGCAGCAGTTTCACATTCTCTTTTGCTGTCCGTTGGCTGCAATCACTTTTTTTCTTCTTTGCCCCCAAATAAAAACCCCACTTTCCTTATCTTCTCAGTGCTGACATTTCTTTCTCTTGTGTCCTACCCGTCCTACCTTTGGCAAATAAAATAGACTTTCTTTATTTTATTATTATTATTTTTTAAATACATCATCTCATTTACTTAATTATTGTGTTAAGGTGGCGCCTGTAGCTCAGTGAGTAGGGCACCGGCCCCATATACCAAGGGTGGTGGGTTCGAACCTGGCCTCGGCCAAACTGCAACAAAAAATAGCTGGGTGTTGTGGCGGGCACCTGTAGTCCCAGCTACTCGGGAGGCTGAGGCAAGAGAATTGCCTAAGCCCAGGAGTTGAAGGTTGCTGTGGGCTGTGATGCCACGGTACTCTACTGAGGGTGACAAAATAAAACTCTGTCTCTAAAAAAAAAAAAAAAAAGCAAAAAAAGTTTCTTTCTTTAAAATTATTCTAATCTTTAAGCTAAAATAAACATACTTCTTACTGTTCTAATCTTTGTGCGAGAAATCTTTCTCAGCCCATGTACAGATTCACGCACAAACAGTATAACAGGGATGATTCCTTATTTTTAGTATTTAAATAAATCGTTTCTCCAGTTGCCTTTGTTGCAGAATGACAGTTGCCCCAACCTTGACTTTTTAGCTAGGTTTTGTGTTTAAGTATGGTATAAAAGTCACTTTGCTTATACCTGTAATGCTAGCATCCTGGGATGCCAAGGTGGGAGGATCATTTGAGCTCAGGAGTTCAAGACCAGCGTGAGCAAGAGCTAGACCTCATCCCTACTAAAAATATAAAAGTTAGCTGGTCATCATGGCAGGCTCTTGTAGTCCCAGCTACTAGAGAGGCTGAGGCAGGAGGATAACTTGAGCTGAGGAGTTGAGGTTGCTGTGAGCTGCGGTGATGCCAGAGCACTGTAGCCTTGGCAACAGAGTGAGACTCTGTTTAAAAAAAAAAAAAAAGTCACTTTGCTATTTCAAAAACACATAACTTTACAAAGAAAGCTGTTAGTGAAATTATTTAAGGTTTTTCTTTTAAAAAAGAAGTAAGAAAGATGAGAAGAAGAAAGGAAGTAACATTTGATGGCTCTCTGTTTTGGGAACACTCTATAAATGCTACAGGGGAGAGAAAGTGGTGTCTTTTCCTCACCCTTGGGTTGTGGCTGTCAGCCCTACAACAAAGACATGTGGACAAGAGAGAAGCACAATGCATTTATTTAATATAAGTTTTACACGACACGGGAGCCTTCAGAAATGAAAGACCCAAGGACTTGGAAAACTCTGTAGTTGTATGCTTAGTCTGGTGGAAGAAGTGGACGATTGTAGAGTAACATGATTGGACAAAAGAGGTATGATGTAATGGTAAGCAACTGGGGGAAACACCTGTTTGCACAATTCTTCTCGGTGTCTCTGTTGGTTAGGACAGTAGTGGGGTATAAAGCACCTGTTTGCACGATTCTTCTCGGTGTCTGTGTTGGTTAGGATAGCAGTGGGTTATAAAGCACCTGTTTGCATGATTCTTCTTGCTGTTTCTGTTGGTTAGGATAGCAGTGGGGCATAATGAATTGAATCCATTTGCTTTAATAAGCTTTCAGGTAGCACAGGCTAGAATTCAGAACACCTCTTTTATTCACTTACCTAGCAACAGGGAGTTCTGTGCTTAGTGTGTCTCTAGGGCTCTTACATGAGAAAAAGAGATGGTAAGGCAGACGAGTACTTACCCTGTTACTACTGAGGAACAGCATTCCCTGGGGGTAGTGCTATGCCAGCTGGAAAGATAACCTGCAACCCATGTCTCATGGTCCAAATACCTTCTGTATACAGATTTACTGTTTTCCCCGGGAATCTATTCCAGATGTTATGAAAGTGTGGCTACCAAGTAGTTGTAGACTATCCTAGGGAAAGGGGCTTCATCTCTGCCAAAGAAAGTTTTTATTTCTAGAGCTGCTGCTTCTGCAGAGACGAGAGTTAGTGTAGAAATGTTCTGTCCCCTTTATCCAGTGGTCAATGGGTATTCAATATTAGTTACTGTGTTCACTGAATAGAGATGGGTTGAATTCATCTGAAACCTCATATAAGTTCTTCTTTTTAGCACTTACTATTGAGTTGAAATACACAACCATCCTGTCCAAGCTCTCTACCAGTTGCTAATTTTGGGAATCTGCAGTGACCTCTAAAATCCCCATACATACACATAGTGTCAACTAGTGGCTCCTTCTTCTTTTTTAAAATCTTCCTAAGGACTATGTCATACCATATTCCTATCTTTCCATGACAAGTTACAGATTGCAGAAATCATCCAGGTGTTTCCAATACCTAGGATCTGGGCCTCAGGCTCGCCCTGGAGAATTATTGATACAAACATTGATCGGTTCATCTGTGGGTCTCCTGGCTGTGTTTTTCTTATATGGATGCACCCTATAAGAAAACATCTGCTTAGGTTAAAGTGAAATAGTTGCTTGAAGGTTATTCCTTTGATTTCTTTTTATACATTGGATTTATTAGGTGTAGAACACAAATGTCTTAGTGCTGTAATTGGGTAAATGAGGTGAAAGCTATGTTGATTAGTAGGATGTAAGCACTCCAATTTGTACAAATAATCAACACATCGAATTCCATAATGGCATAAATGTATTTATGAACCATGTACAAATGACTTAATAAAAAATATGCTAAAAAAGAATACATCCATAATAAAACTGTCCTAATTGGGGGAAAAAAAAGAAGAAGATAAGGACTAGAAACATAAACCTCATAAAGAATGAACAAAGATAAATATATTCAGGAAAGAAATCAAACAATTGGTGCAACAAAGTATTAAGCAATAATAATAGTAACGCAAAGAAAGTAACAATTACGTTGTCAAATAAGAGTATGTCTATTATAGAATGCTTTGACTCTGAGGTTCAGTATGGAGTCAGCCATTAACTTCTTATTATTTTTTTTCCAAAGTCTCAAAAAATAGACAATATTTATAAATAAAAATAAAAGATAATTTCAAAAAACAGATCATGCCAAATCTTATAGACAATAGAAAAAGAAGAAATACTTCAAAATAATTCTCTTACCTGGATAAACCTGATACTAAAATTGGAAAAAATATATTATTATAAAGGGGAAATTACAAACATAATTCACCTATAAAGGAGGATGCAGTATCCTGTACCCTAAACAACATATTAACAAGTTGAATTAAAAATTAATGTTTAAGTAATGTACTTTAGTCAAAATAAAATCCAATTTATGTGAGAATTAGTCACTATTTTCTTTCTTTGTTTCTTTGTTTCTTTTTTTTTTTTTTCCTTAATTTAGACAATTTCTTTATGGATATTTTTAGCCATATCTCCCTTCCAATCTCTTAGGGGAGTTGATCTACTCTGATTTTTCATGTTACCAGTTTTCTTTTGCTGATTCATCCCCATGTGTGTTTTTAATTTATTTACTTATTTTTAATTTTTAAGCCAAAATGTTAGGGTGTTCCAATCAAGTGGCACACCTATCTGTCAGAAATAATGCTGTTTAATTGGCTCTGAGGCCTTTTAGATGTGCAGTCAAGATGGGCAGCCCTGGTTGCCCCAAAGCAGAGAGATTTCCCCACCCCTTCTAGGACTTGTCAGTTACAAGTGGCAGCTCCTTGCTCTACCAGCTGCTCAGTAGGTATTTGGGCTGTTTGGCTGCCTTAACCCAGTGTTAGTTTCATAGGCCTTGGGTATGGGACTCTCTAGTTCTATAGCAGGACCTGCTGACACAAAGTGGCTGCTTATTGTTCTGTCAACCACTCAGTAAGTTATTAGGATCATTTGGATGCATAATCTGAGGGGCTACCTGGCAGAGCAAAGCAGCTGCCTGCTACACAGCCTGTTTAGCAGGGATGTGGGGCCATTTAGATATTAAAACAGGTTGCCTGATATTAGTGTCAAGGGCTCTGGGGTACAGAGTAATTCACCATGCCCGTTCTAGGGCCTGTCAAAGCTATATGGCAGCCTGTTGTTATGCTGATCCACTCAGCAGGGTTTTTTGTTTTTTGTAATTAAATCATAGCTGCGTACAATAATGTAATCATGAGGTACAATGTGAATGTGCTGGTTTTATCAAGTTTTAAGGCTGTTTGGAAACTAAAACCGGCTGGAACCTGATCCAGAGGTTGTAGATGATATAGAGCTCACCACTCCTCTTCACCATTGAATGTTTACATGAGCTGCTGCTGTTTCCTGTTGCCTTTCCTGCATACAGCCTACCAAACCTCCCTGTCTCAGGGCTATATGGTGTAGGAGTCCCTGAGGACTAAGTGCCATGCTTTCTCTAAGCTGGGTGGACTGGGGTTGGGATCAGTACCACTAGGTGACAGGGGCAGCTCATGGACAATGAACCAAACTGCCCCAGCCAAAGTGTTAGCTCTGTGAGCAACAGATTCAAAAAGCTGTGGCTTTCCCTTTTGGTTAGTGGCTTTCTCTTTTGGTCCTTTGGTTAGGGGAAGGGACTCCACAGCCTACAATATGTCTCCCAGGACTTTCCAAAGTAGGATTGCCTGAGGCTAGCCCTGCCCCTCTCTAATTTGGTAGGGCAAACCTGGGGGCAGAAACTTCCGAGAAGCTCCCAGGCTCGGGCAGTGCGAAGATGATGATATGAGTCACTCCACATGGCAGGGATGGATCCCACCTAGCAGGAGGCAGGCTCAGCCAGAGCCCCCGTCTCACCAATGTTAATATATTTCAGCCATAGTTTCTTCCGGTGGCAGAAAGTAGAGAACTCCTACTTCCATGGACCACATAGTGCAGAGGCCCTCTTGAGTTCCCATGAAATATAGTGGAGTGGCAGGGCCTGTCTCCCTTTGCTTTTCTTGCCCCCTGTCTGATTGGCAAGCAGTCGTTCTGTTGGATGCTGGTGAGGAAGAAACTGGCCTCTGCAACACTTGCTTCTGTAATTGCTATGGGGGCTGGGTAGGATCCAAAGTCCCCTTGCCTCTTTGGTGCCTGAAGGGAAGCAGCCTTTTCAGGGTGTGTGAGCCAGGCTAGTGTTCCTGACTTATCCATACAGAGAGGCCTATAGCAGGGGTATTCTATACAGTAACCAAAGAAAAGAGGAGATGGCTTATGGTTGCAAGCTGGCTAGAACCAAAATTGCTCACTATCCTGCCAGAGGGGGATTCAGAGGAGGCTATATATATAGGTGTAGGAAGGCTGAGTCTCTGGTCCCTTGTGGCACTCTCCCATGGGGTGAGAGATCCTGTGGTTCACTGCTCATGGAGAGCCCCTAGGTTGGGGAAGGGGGTCCCCCACACTCTTGCATTTTGCACTAGGACTCCTCTGTCCTCTGCAGTCTCCCTTCCTCTTTGTCCTTGCAGTTTGTCTCCGTGGGGTTGCTTAATTTCGTCTCCTTGCAATGTAACCCCCAATTTCAATTGCTCTGAGTTCTTTTCAGTCCAATATTTCTCCTTCTAGCTGGGACCATCTGGAGAGAGGTGCCTCTAGTCTGCCATCTTGCCCCTCCTCTCAAAAGCAGTTTATTTTTTAAAGATAATGAAATTGACAAACTTTTAGCTAGATTAACCAAGAACAAAGAGAGACATAGGCAGATAGAGGGCTCAGATAAATTATAAGTGAAAGAAAAAATACAACTGATACCATAGAAATACAAAGGATCCTAAGAAACTTCTATGAACAATTATGTCAGCAAATTTGATAACTTAAAAAAATGGATAAATTCCTACAAGTATACAATCTACCAACATTACAATTTAAGAATAAGAAAATCTGAGCAAACCAGTAATAAGAAAGGATATTTATTGAAGCAGTAATAAAAAATCTCCCATCAAAGAAAAGCCCAGGACCAGAAGGCTTAGTGAGTAAAGTCTACGAAACCTTTATTTAAAGAATTAAGGTCAATCCTTCTCAAACTCCTCCAAAAAAGTGAAAAGTAGGGAATACTTCCAAACAAATTTTACAAAGCCAGCATTAATCTGCTACCAAAGTCAGATAAGGATACTGTAAGTTTGAACTACACTTACCTGAAATGCTTGGAACCAGAATTATTTTTGATTTTGAATTTTTCTTAATTTTAGAATTCTTTTTTTTTTTTTTTTTTTTTGAGACAGAGTCTCATTATGTCACGCTTGGTAGAGTGCCATGGTGTCACAACTCACAGCAACCTGCAACTCTTGGGCTTACGTGATTCTCTTGCCTCAGCCTCCCAAGTAGCTGGGACTACAGGCGCCAGCAAAAACACCCAGCTATTTTTTTGTTGTTGTCATTGTTGTTTAACAAATCCCAACCGGGTTCAAACCCACCAGCCCCAGTGCATGTGGCCAGCACCCTAACCACTGGGCTACGGGCATCAAACCAATTTTGGAATATTTGTATTATACTTACAAGTTGAGCATCACTAATCCAAAAATCTGAAATCGAAATATTCTCCAATGAGCGTTTCTTTTGAGTTTGTGTGCTTAAAAATTTTGGATTGTGAAAAAAAATTTTTTTTTCAGATTTTGAAGCATTTTGGATTTTGAATTTTCTGAGTACAAATACTCAACTGGTATTGAATAAAAAATTAGAGCTCAATATTTCTAATCAACATAGATGCAAAAACTCCTCAATGAAATACTACCAAACCAAACCCAATAACACATTAAAAAGATCATATACCACAGTCAAGAGGGATTTATCCTTGGGATATAAGGATGGTCAAACATACATGAATCAATATATATGATACACCACATTATCAAAATGAAGGATAAAAATAATATGACTCTTTCAGCAGAAGCAGAAAAAGTGTTTGAAAAAATTTAAAATCTCTTCATGACAAAAATTCTAAACAAATTAGATATTTAAGGAATATACAGAATAAAGGCCATAAATGATGAGCCCACAGCTAATATAATACCCTATTATGAGAAACTGAAAGCTTTTATTTCTAAGATCAGAAATAAACAAGGGTATCCACTCTTACCACTTTTGTTCAACATAATACTGGAAGTCCTAGCTAGACCAATTAGGTAAGAAAAAAAAGATGCATTCAAATCAGAAATAAAGAAGTTAAATTATTTCTGCTGAGGACATAATCTTATACATTAAAAATCCTAAAGACTCCATCAAAAAACTGTTAGAACTAATAAATTAAGTTAGTAAAGTTGCAGGAGTCAAAATAAACATATGAAAAAATCAACGTGTCTCTATATATTGAAAACAAACTATTCAAAAAACAGATTAGGAAAATAATCTCATTTACAATAATATCAAAAGAACGAAATACTTAGGAATAAATTTAACCAAGGATGTGAAAGATCACTGAAAACTATAAAACAATGATGAAAGAAATTGAAAGAGATAGAAAAAAATGGGAACATATCTCTTATTCACAGACTGAAGGAATTAATATTGTCAAAATGTCTGTACACTACCCAATCTATGGGTTTAATGCAACCTCTATAAAAATTCCAATGGTGGCTGGGCATGGTGTCACATCTGCAATCCTAGAACTTTGGCAGACTGAGGCAGGAGGATCACTTGAGGCCAGGAGTTGGAGACTAGTCTTAGCAACATAGCGAGACTCTGTCTCTATCAAAAATATAAAAATGAGGCAGGTGTGGGGTTATATGCCTATAGTTCCATCCACTTGTGAGGCTGAGACAAGAGGATCATTTGAGGTTGCAGGAGAGCTATAATGATGGCACTTCACTCTAGTCTGAGCAACAGAGTGAGACTGTGTCTCAGGGAAAAAATATTTCCATGGCATTTTTCACAGAAATAGAAAAAAATAATCTTAAAATTTGTATGGAAGCACCTAAGACTCCAAATAGCCAAAGCTATCTTGAGAAATAAAAACAAAGCTAGGGCAATCACATTTCTTGATTTCAAACTATATTACAAAGTTACAACAATCAAAACATATGGTACTGGCATAAAAACACACATAGACCAATGGAACAGAGAAAGGGACCCAGAAAAACACCTATGCCTATAAGGTCAACTAATCTTGGACAAGGGCACGAAGAACACACAAAAGAGAAATGATAGTTTTTTTCAATAAATGGTACTCGGAAAATGGGATAGACACACGCAAAAAATGATATTGGACGCTCATCTGACACCATACACAATAGCTAACTTGAAATAGACTAATGACTTAAAATGTAAGATATAAAACTTAAAATTCCTAGGAGAAAACATAGAAAAAAGCTCCTTGACACTGGTCTTGCCAGTGATTTTTGGGATATGACACCAAATCCTTGGGCAACAAAAACAAAAATAAAGGAGCAGAAATACATCAAACTAAAAAGTTTCTGCATAGCAAATTAAAAAAAAAAGGAAAAAAACAGAAACAATTAGTAAAATGAAAAGGCAACCTATGGAATGGGAGAAAATATTCGCAGACCATATATTTGATAAAGGGTTAATATTCAAATATATAAAGAACTCTCATAAAGCAATAGCAAAAAAGAAAAAAAAAGAAAAAAACTATAAATAATTCAAAAAATGGAGAAAAGAGTTGAATAGACATTTTCCAAAGAAGACACATAAATGGTCAACAGATCCATGAAAAATTTCTCAACATCACTAATCATCAGGGAAATGTAAGTCAAAACCACAATGATATATCACTTCACACCTTTTAGCATAGCTATATTCAAAAGACAAGAGATAAAAATGTTGGCAAGAATATGGAGAAAAGGAAGCTCATATATACTGTTAGTAGGAATGTAAATTAATACAGTCATTATGGAAAACAGTATGGAAGTTCCTAAAATAATTAAAATAGGACTAACATATGATCCAGCAATCCCACTTTGGGCATATAACCAAAGGAATTGAAATCAGTATCTCAAAGACTCATCTGCAACCCCATGTTCATTGCAGCATTATTCACACTACCCATAATATGGACACAACCTAAGTGTCCATCAACAGATCAATGGATAAAGAACATATATAAATATTTTTTTAATCCATTCATGTGTACAGATAAACACATACACATATATAGAAATAGGGGCTATTACTTACCTATAATAAAGAAGGGAATACTGCCATTGTGATTACATGGATGAACCTATTATGCTACATGAAATATGCCAGACACAGAAAGAAAAATACTATTTAATCTTACTTATATGTGAAATCTAAAAATGTCATTCACAGAAGCAAAGTGTAGAATGGTGGTGGTTTGGGCTGAAGGTTGGTGTAAAAGAGGAAGTAATGGGGAAATGCTGATCTTAGAGTACAAACTTTCAATTGTAAGATAAATAACTTTCAGAGATTTAATGTACACCACAGTGGCTATATGCAATAATGCTGTATACTCATATAATAACTTGCTAAGATGGTAGATCTTAAGTGTTCTCGCCACATACAGAAACACACGGAAGGGTATCTATGTGAATTGACAGATGTTCCTTAGCTTATGGTAATCATTTGATAATGTTTATGTACATCAAATAATCACATTGTACTACTAAAATGTATATAATTTTTGTTAATAATACCTCAATAAGGCTGGGGAAAAAAAGAGGGTCCAGTGGGCCATCTAAGAATGTGCTGCCATTAAAGAATGGCTCCTACACAAGTACTGCCAATGTAACATAGTTTCATGGATAAGTTGGTTATGAATATATTACAAGGTATTTTGTTTCCTTTGATACTACTATGAAGGGTATATCTTTGATTTGATTCTCAGCTTGACTGCTGTTATTGTATATGAAGGCTATTGATTTGTGTACATTGATCTTATATCCTGAGATATTGCTGTATTTCTTGATCACTTATGGGAGTCTTGTGGTTGGATACTTGGGGTTTTCTAAGTATTAGATCATATCCTCAGCAAAGAGTGATAGTTTGACCTATTTTCCCTCATCTGGATACCCTTGATATTCTTCTCTTGTCTGACTGCATTGGCTAGGCCTTCCAGCACTGTGTTGAAAAGTAGTGGCAATAGTGGACATCTTTGTCTAGTTCCAGTGCTAAGTGGGAATGAAGGGTTTTTCTCTATTCAATATGATGTTAGCTGTAGGTTTGTCACAGATGGCTTCTATCAGTTTAAGGAATGTCCTATCTATGCCTGTTTTCTCAAGTATTATGAAGGACCTGTACTAGATTTCAAGAATCACGAAATCTTGAGAAAAGAAATAGCAGAGGGTGTTAAGAGATGGAAGAATATATCATTCTCATGGACTAGAAGAATCAAAATTGTTACAATGTCCAATGGGAGAAGTAGCCACATGTAAAAGACTGAAACTGGACCTGCATCTCTCACACCACTTACAAAAACTAACATAATGGATAAAAGATTTAAATCAAAGACACAAAATGACACAAAATGATAAAATCCTAGAAGAAAGCATGGGAAAAACTCATTTTCTTGGGGAAAAACTCTTAATCTCATCAGCCTATGGAAAGAATTTATGAAGAAAACCCATTGGCAATTGCAGCAACAACAAAAATAAATAAATGGGAACTGATCAAGGTAAAGAATTTCTGCACAGCTAAGGATACAATCCAAAAAACAAAGAAACAACCTTCAGAATGGGAGAAGATATTTGAATGCTATGAATATGACAAAGGGTTAAGAATAAGACTTTATATAAAACTCAAGAAAATTAATAAGAAAAGTGTAAACAATTCCATTAAAAACTGGGTAAGAGAAATGAACAGAAACTCTTCTCATGAGGACAGATGAATGGCCAAGAAACTCATGAAAAAATGCTCATCATCCCTAATCATCAGAGAAATACAAATCAAAACTTCCCTGAAATATCACCTAACCCCCGTGAGAATTGCCCAATAATAAGATCCCAAGGCAACAGATGCTGGTGTGGGTGCAGAGAGAGGGGAACACTCATGCCCTATTGGTGGGACTGCAAACTACTACAGCTTCTATGAAAAGAAGTAAGGAGAATCCTCATAGAACTATAGTAGACCTATCATTTGATCCTGCAATCCCATTGGTAGGTATCTACACAAAAGTAAAAAGACATTTTACCATAAAGACATTTGCACTCAAATGTTTATAGCAGCACAATTCATAATTGCTAAGATATGGAAACAATGCAAGTGCCCTTCAACATATAAATGGATTAATAAATTATAGTTTGTGTATACCATGGAATACTGTTTTGCCTTAAAAAAGATGGAGGTTTTGCATCTTTTACAACAACCTGGATGGATTTGGAGAACATTCTACTAAGCGAAGTCTCACAAGAATGGAAAAACAAGCATTACATGTACTCAGTTCTAATTTGAAACTAGCACATTAACAATTACATGCTCACATGAGAGAAGAACTCAATTAAATTCAAGTAGGAGAGAGGGGGAAGGAGTTGAGTAAGATCCTGCCCAATGGGTACATTGGACAGGTATATGGCACACTCCGAGACAAAGGCTACAATTATAGTTCAGACTTTAACCTAATTGTATTATTTTCATATTAACCTGAAATTAAAAAAAAAAGGTAGCTATGAAGCAAAAACTCAAAGGCAGTGTTCTGAGAAAATATCTGAATAGGTACAGTGTCTATCCAAAATATGAGGAAAAGTTATCCTCTGCACACACAAAAGAGGCTGCCACCTGATTGTATGAATATCTGTCCTTATAAAGCCTTTTATAGTTAGGAGGCATTCTCTGAATTTCTTCATTTTGAACATCATAGCACTGTTCAAATAAGTTGAAACGTCAATGTAAGTTTTAGATGATTATAAAGGCTACCTGGCATAATGGCTTAACTTTTTTTAAAAAATAATTATGCTTGGGGAATAATCACCCAATTGAAGTGCTAAATGTTATTGGAAAAATCACCTTAAAAGCAGCATAGTAAATAGCTATATCATGAGGCGTATAGGACAAATGGAAACACCCACACCCACACACCCTTTATGCTAAACTATTAAGCAAACATGCAATTGTGTCTCAGAATGAATCTCCTGTGTGAAAACATTATGAAGGATCAAAGAGCTACGCATCAAAACTAACCTGATGGAAGTGAAAATAACACATTTCTTAGAAAACTGTGTCAGATGATTCAAAAATGGCTCTAGTGATGACAAAGACCTAATGGCATGGCTGCATAGGAAGAATTTGCATAAATATTTTCATGAAATGTGAGAGTAGGGAATATCCTTTTCATTTTTATATGATTGAGTATATAACTTATAATACATATTTTCTATAATATGAAATGTACAACCAAAATTACAAATTTAGTATTTGAAATATTTATTTCATTAAGGTTGCCCCAAGCATGTGTGTACCCCACATATGCATAAATGCATTCATGATCTATGTGTATATGACTTAATAAAAAAATAATAAAAAATAAATCGGACTGTAGTCATCACATATCCACAGTTATCTTATATTTGGCACAGGCATTATTTATGGATAACTCTCCCCCATAATGTTGGTTTTAGCTCCTGGTATTCCTTTTGTGTACCAGGTTTCAGGAACAGCAAGCCTTAAACCTGCATATGACCCTTTGTCCCTTGTCCCTCTGGCCAAGAAAAAAAATATGATATCTATATCAGAATGAAATACATATAGTGGTTATTTACGAATTTTAAAGTTTTTGACTCATTAGGAAGTGACCTAGTTTACATGCCTCAGCTTCTTGTGAGTTTCTTAAAAGGATGTGGTGCTTTCCCATATAAGCATGATGTTAAAGTACATTACAGAGCAGGATAGTAGCTTTGGCAGGGACAGAAGTTTGAATCTTCTCTGGTTAAGACTGACTCTGAATAATGGAAGAAATGATAAGAATGTCAACAACCAATGAGATATTTTCCAATTCATTGAATAAAATTGTACAGGTTTTTATCTTTGCAAAATCCTGTCCTACCAAAGGCTAAAGCACTATCAATAGCAATTAGTAAAACCTTTGTGCTTATAATTGGGTCTAATCAACAAACACATTGCCCAAAACTTACTGGAAAATTTGTATCTCCTAAAGGCTAGATTCACTGTGTTGGTAAGGATTAAAATTACTAATCCTAGAAGAATTCCATACTGCACACAAACTGAATTTCACAAACATGCATTTGAGAGTCTGTCTGAAAGTCTTTTAATGTTTTCAAATAGAAAAATTATACTACATTTTAACTCTATTAGTCCTTCAAAGGAAAATTTTAAAAAAACCCTATCTTTTCTAAAAACATTTTTCTTTGGGTTTTAGAACTGATATATTAGACAAAGGAAGAAGAAAAAGGGTTACCTTTCCACTTATTGGAAAGTAACAAGCCAGTACTGAAAGCTGTCATTTTAGAAGTAATTAGGCCAATTAAGCCTAACAGCATGATTTCAGGAGAAACTCTGTGAAAGCTTCTACCAGCAATGAAAACTTGCACTGAAACAAGGAAGAGCTGATAAATGCACAGAGATACAATTTTTGATGGCTATCATAATTCTCTTGCCCTTGGAAGGGCAGTGAAGTAGAATAACAATGATTTTATATTTGTTTAGTTCTTTCCAAAAGGAGGAAGGGATAAGCAAATGCCTGCTCTACCATCTTTCAATGAAGGAATTTGGAGAAAAGCCTGTAACTGATGCACAAAAGGAGGAGAAAACCAGCCAATGTTTTCTTTGTAAGTTACATCCCAAAGTAATATCCTCATTCCATAATATACAACTCTGAGCAGGACACAGTTGAAGGCAAAATAGGTAATAAGAAGATTTGGGTTTGTATTTTGAAATTCATCAAATGTGGATGATTATATAAGGGCCCAAATTAAGAGCAATTGTGAATTAAGTTCATCTTATGCCCACATCAAAACAACAGATAAAGCAAAAATAAATAAATAAATAAATACATAAATAAATAAATCTCCATACAATACTATGGTAAAGATATTAAACATGGGGGGCGGAGACAAGATGTCGGACTGAAGCCAACTTTCCACAGAGGCTCCTGTCCTGAAGGAGAGTTAAGGGATGAAAATTTAGCAAGTAACCTGATGGATTTGAGCAGCATCAAGAGAGAAAGTTGAAGAATGCACATCAACCCTGCTGAGGAGAGCTACGACCACAAGGACGCAAACAAAAGGTACAAAACCCATCACCAAGCGGATGGGAGTCCCCCCACCCCCATCAGATCGGATTAAGAACCCCACAGACAAAGGGCCAGAAATCAAAGACCCTCCCACTACACACCACAGGAGAGACCTACTAAAATCTGGACCTACCTCCCCTACTAGGGTGCCAGGGCATTCTCCTAACAGGCATAAAATTCTATAAAACTGTAGATAACCTTGGCCTGCAACTCTGAACTCCCAACCCCCCTTGGGCAGCAATACAA